>VWZS01009594.1:670353-705093 GCA_013397075.1 Rhabdornis inornatus
GCTGCAGGTCTGGTGGGCCCTGCTGGCTGAGGGCACTGCCGGGTGTGGGCACTGCTGGCTGAGGGCACTGCTGGCTGTGGGCACTGCTGGCTGTGGGCACTGCTGGCTGAGGGCACTGCTGGCTGTGGGCACTGCTGGCTGTGGGCACTGCTGGGTGTGAGCACTGCTGGCTGAGGGCACTGCTGGCTGAGGGCACTGCTGCCTGTAGGCACTGCTGGCTGTGGTTACTGCTGGCTGTGGTTACTGCTGGCTGTGAGCACTGCTGGCTGTGGGCACTGCTGCTGTTGCTGCAGTGAGGGGTGGCCTCTACTCCCCCTCAGGTGTGGGCAGGTGATTGTGCAGAGCAGCTCTGCTGGTTTAGCCAAGTCATGAATTTCAAACAGGGAAATAAAGAGGAGTTTTTCTGCAGAGTGGTTAAAAGGAATATGGCTTTGTCCAGCCATGCCTTCCTGCATGCCCCCTTTCCAGACTGGCCATTGTGAAGTGAGCCAGGCCAGCTCCCATCCTGCAGCCCCAGGGCAGGCCATGCCAAGTGACAATTGCCCATCTGGAAGTGTCCCAGGCCAGACTGGATGGGGATTGGAGCAGCGTGGGATAGTAAAAGTGTTTCTGCTCATGGCATGGAGTGGGAATGGATCATCTTTGAGCTCCCTCCCAACCCAAACTAGTCTGGGATTCCATGATTAGATGATCTTGAAGACCAATCTCTGATCCCATTTTTTTCCCAGAATTCAGGACAGTTTTCTCACCACCATGGGTTCCTGTTGGTCTATGTTACACAGTTCAGATCATAGGGACACAAGGACAGTGTGACAGGGAGGAGGTTTCAGTGCCGTGGGCCTGGCTGGGCCTGCAGTGCTCGCTCCAAGGTACAGAGGGCAGTGGGGGCAGTTCTGCAATGATTCAGAAATCACTTTTGAACAGTGGTTGTTGATCTCACAGGGTGTTGGAATGGTTTGAGTGGGAAGGGACCTTAAAGATCACCCAATTTCACACCTGCCATGGGCAGGGACACCTTCCACTGTCCCAGGCTGCTCCAAGCCCTGTTTAGCCTGGCCTGGGACACTGCCAGGGATCCAGGGGCAGCCACTGCTGCTCTGGGCACCCTGTGCCAGGGCCTGCCCACCCTCACAGAGAACAATTCCTTCCCAATATTCATCTAACCCTGCCCTGGGCAGTGGGAAGCCATTCCCTCTTGTCCTGTCCCTTCAGGCTCTTGTGAAATGTTCCTCTCCAGCCTTTTTGTAGGTGAGGATACAGAATACCAATAAATCTGATTATCAAACTCGCAAGCTCTTTTCCAAGGAAAGAGGAGGGGATGCAAAGGAGAGTGCCTGGAATGCAGGGATGGTGTGAGGTTCCCATGTCAGCAGCTCTTGGACAGACTGACAGGGGATCAGCACTCATGAAATGTTCCTCCATGTAGGCTGGGAAATTCCAACATCATCAGCTCGTCCCTCTGCAGCTCAGCCAGGACTCATCCCTTTTGGCATCCCTTCGAGGTTGGTTGCCAGTGATGTGTTACTGCATCTCCTGCTTGAGTTCAAAGGAATTGGGTTAATGAGCAGAAAGTCAGCCATCAAATTACACTGACGCTTGCTTGCTGCCTCCTGGATTTCCCACTGCAGCCTCTTTGATCCCTGGGATGCAGGCAATTAAATACAGCAGCATTAAACACAAAGCACCTCACACACTGGGTTTAGTCCCTTGCTTTTGTGTAATGTGGTCTTCAGATGAGGCTGAAACAGGATGAGAGTGAGGAGGTAGGGGAGGGAGGAGAACACAAATTAGTTGAAAACCCTTTGTCTTGGGAAATAAAACAGATCTAGAGACAGGTTGTAATTCCTAAAATCCTCAGGTGCTTCAGCAGGCTGGGAAAGGCAGCAGGCCAGCCTGGAGGAGGAGGAGCAGCAGCTCAGGAAAGGACAGATCCGTCAGGAGTGACTGTCACTGAGGCTGGGGATTCCACAGTGCTGAGGGAGATCCAGGGCTGGGCTCAGCCAGGGTGCTGAATAGAGATCAGGGGAGCAGCATCAGGGGAAAAGGAGCTTCTCTGGGTGGCTGCTGTTGGACTGTGTGGCTGCTGGCACAGGCCCTTGAGCAGGAAGGGATGCTCCCTCCATCTGCTGCTGGAATAGCAATCTCAGCAGTACAGACCTGACCCAGGAATCAATCCTGGCCTTTCCAGGGGTTTAAATATTCATTTGAAGAGGGTCCTTGCCCAGGAATTGAGAGGGAGGCACAGATCCCTCTGGGAGCTCAGGCCAGCAGCAGCCCTGCAGCATTGCTGAGCTGGAAGGGGCTGTTCAGTCAGGGAGTGCCAAAATTCAGTGTGCAGAGAGAGCAAGGCTGAGGCCAGGCTGCTGCCAGCTCATGTCTTGGGCTGGGGAAGGGCTGTCACCACCCAGAGAAGCACAGTGACCCCAGGCCCTGTCACATCTTAAAATTCCCCCCTAAACAGCAACCTCTGATGAATCCTGGGGGTTGTTTTCATTTCACCTGCTGACAGCAGCCACATCCTGCTGGGTTTGCTGAGTGTTGTCAGCTGAGCTTGAGAGAGCAGGAACTGGAGGTCAAGGCCTGCCTGACAGTGAGAATTAGGAATGAGGGCATCCCAATCCTAACTCCAGATTTAATGATTCCTTTCAGCATCATTAAAAATATTCAGGGAGCTTGTGGAGTTGGGCACATCCTGTAACTGTATGTGTTGGGGAAATACATTTTTGCAAAGAAAGGCTGTTCTGTTCTGCCATGACTCAGGCCTGGGGATTGGGAGCACAAATAGGAATGATCCAGCCAGGAGAGGACGTTTCCGTGGTGAGGAGGGTGGCAGAGGGGGCGTGCTGCAGCTCCACAGCCTCACACAGCACAGGAAAACATTTTTAGTTCATGCAAATGTTTCACTTCCTCCTCATATGGTGACTTCACAGAGGCAGGCACCGGAGATGGTTCTGTCAGCAGCTCCTCAGCTCCACTCACCGAGATGCCAGGATGCCCTGGAGCTCTGGGAATGATCCTGGCAGGCTCTGGAGCTGCAGCCTGGCATGGGGCTGGCTCTGCTGGTGTGTGAGGGCCAGGAATCAGCCCCCACAGACGGGATTTGTTCTTTGTGTTTTGTATTGAATTGTCTCTCACAGCCTTGGCTCAGGTCAGAGACAGGAGCTGGGCTGGGCAGAGGCTGGCATGGAGCTGCTGCAGCCTGGCTGTCCCTGCCTGGCCTGCCTGTCCCTGACTGTCCCTGACTGTCCCTGACTGTCCTACCTGTCCCTGCCTGTCCTGCCTGTCCTGCCTGTCCCTGCCTGTCCTGCCCAGCTCTGTCTCCTCTCCAGCATAACCATTCCAGGATTTGTTCTTTCCCCTGCCCACAGGGATGTGTTGGAATGGCCACAGCATCCCAGCACAGTCCAGGGGAGCTCAGGTTGATTGAGGTGACTGAATTAAGGGTCCCTTAAGTGTAAATAGAAATTAAGGTTGTGCTTGTTTGGTTGGTTGTTTGGTTGTTTGTTAGTTTGTTTGTTTGTTTGTTTTTAAAAAGCTTACTATTGTGGACTATTTGAACCAGCTTTCCTAACTCTGCAGACACAGGAGGTCAGACTATGCCAGTTCAAATTCAGATTGTTTTTCTCCAGGTAGCCCTGTGGGTCAGATGGCTGCTGATGCCTTGGAGGTGATCCTGCCACTTCAGCCAAGGGTGATGCCCTGCAGGGATCTCCTGTGACAGCCAGAGCAGCTTTTGTTTCAGCCCTTCTAGGAAACAGCTGGAGCAGAGCCAGGGAGGACGGGGTGGGAGAGGGGACAGGGAGGGACACTGGGGGCTGGGGTACAGATGTGCTTCTCCTGTGGCAAAGAGGAGGGGGAATGGGAGCCATTGTGCATCACATGGTGACAGGGGTGCCTGGGAGGGCTGATGGGGATTTTGGGGTCCCCAGAGCAGGGACAGTCACCATGGCAACCAGCAGCATCCAAACAGTCACTGTCACACCGCCTCAGTGATTGAATGAGTTCATCTGCAAATCCCTAAATAACAGTGATAACAATAATCACATGGAAATGCTTGGTGGGCAAGGGGCTGAGGAATCACTGCAGCCCCTGATTCCATGGGGAGCCACACAGGGGATTCCTAGAGCAGGGATGAGCAGGAGGAGGTGGAGGAGGTGGAGGAAGGAGGTGGAGGAGGAGGTGGGTGCCCTCCTGCATCCTCGTGGGCTCCAAGGGAGGACATTGCCCCTCATTTTTAGCTCCATGTGCTCAGGACAGCTGTGGAGAGAACCCCTGAGTGTGCAGATTGCTCAGTGCTCTGCAGAAATGGGGGAAAGCACCAAAAAGCTCATTTCTGACAAGTCCCACCAATCTGGGGGGGTTCGTGGTGTGTGGTTTAACAACAAAAGTAATTTTGCTTCTCAGCCTCCTGCTGAGCTTTAGCCATGGCTCAGGCTGTGCAGCACCATGGTGGGACAGGTATGGAGGGATTTTCCATGCTGAAAATCTGATTTTTGGTACAGAAAATTTTCCATATTGAAAAAAGAAGCCTCTCTTACCATGGGGGTAAAGCATCCTTTCCAGTTACTGTATTTTCTCCCCTTACCTCCTGTATTTTCACTCCCTTACTGGCCAGAGCTACAGCAGGGGAAGCAAATCCATCTCTGCATCTATAAAGGTTGAATTTTTTATAGACAACTAAATATTTTAACACATGGAGACAATAACACTCTCCTGTTAAAAATAAGCAAGCTCCTCCGCCTTAGTTATGTGGCAGTTACCAAAAAATAACATCCACTGGAGCACTCAGCTGCAATTTAAAAGTAAAATTAAAATTTCGTGGTGTTTGTCTGGTTTGACAAGATTTATTGCAATCTCTCATTATGCTGCAGGTTCAAGGGAACCTCTCCAGAGGACACAGAACAATTTAGAAAATGAAAGCCTGAAACAGTTTATTATTAGAAGGTGGGTTGGAGTTTGTAGGGCTCCTACACGGAGTTATTTCATCTGGTACATTGGAGATATTTTTGCTGAAGCCATTAAGCTCTTGGCACACAAACCTGTTATTAAAACTGATTTAGGCTAAGACAGGATAAATACTTTGAACTCTGGATTTAATTGACTTACTTCACTTCAGAATTCAGTCTCAGGCCTAAGACTAAAGAGAATTTAATTCACAAATTTCCCCTTCCTGCCTGTTTGTAGGTGCCAGCTCCAGGTCCCTGGTGTCCCCTCCATGGCCCAGACCTCACAGCATGTTGCAGTGTAGGAATATTTATCTTTTTCACTTGGATTCTGAGTTTCAGGGTAGAAATATTTTCCTCCCTGTGCTGCTGCTGCTTCATCCCATTTGTGATGCCCTTGCCTGGGACACACAGCGTTCCCTGCCCTCCCCCAGGTCACAGCTCTGCTGAAGGTCTCGTGCAGGAGTTCAGTGGGAGCTTTGTATCTGTGTCTGTTCAGCAGACAGGGACCAGGAGGAAACTGCTGCTCACATAAACAGAGATCAGGCTGCCCAGGGAATGGTCACAGCTCCAGGGAGCTCCAGGAGCATTTGGACAGTGCTCTCAGGGTGGGAGTGTTGGGGTGTCTGTGCAGGGCCAGCAGTTGGACTGGATGATCCTGATGGGTCCCTTCCAGCTCAGGATATTCCATGGTTCTAAGAAATTAAAATCTGGTTTTATGGAGTCCATATTATGTTTTTGTTGTCCTGGTTTTCCTCCTGCTCATCCCCTCAGCTCTCTCTGCATGATTTTCACGTCTAATGACAGCTCCACCTCTGTCTCTCAGCCCTGGCCAAACATTGCTTTTTCCTGGGTGATTTTCTGTGTCCCTGCAATTACCTCGGCATGTTTGCCTGGACCTGAGGTCTGACATGAAAGCAGGCAGTGCTTGCTGGAGGGGAAGGGATGCACCTGGGATGCATCATAATTCCTGCCTGAACACTTGGAGCTGCAGGTCTGGGCACGTCCTATGGGGAGACACAGGACAGGCTGAGCTGCTCGGGCTGGGCTGCCTCAGACATGGCCACAGTGGCCCTTTGGCCAGGCCAGGGCTGGGCACAGCTCTTGGTGGAAGGTCTTTCCCCAGCAGAGTGTCCTGTGTTCCCTACAGTTGAGCCAAGTTCTCTTTTTTGTGCTTTTTCTCCTTTTTGGGCAGTGCTTGTTCCCCTATCACTGTGACCTCTCTGCAGTTGTGCCCCCTTTGGGTTTATTTTCTCCCAGGAAGGATTTTGGTGGGACTGTTCCTGTGTGCTCCAGCTTTGGAGCATCCCTCCTGGCACAGCTCTGGGGTCTGTCCTTGTCCCTGGCCCACCTCTGGGGTTTGTCCTTGTCTCTGGCACGGCTCTGGGGTCTGTCCTTGTCCCTGGCACAGCAGCACTGCCAGGATGAGCCGTGGAGCCTCACCCTGTGTGTGAGGGGCACCAAGGGCCATCGTCATGTTCCAGAGCAAAATGATCCTTTGAGAAACCCCCAAAATGAAGGGTTTGAGACACCAGCACCCAAAATCTGTTTGGTTGCTTGCCAATGGAGTAAGGCTTAAAAAAACACAATAAATTATTTTATCTTGGGTATTTTATTTGCTTAGCAACAACTCATGTGAATGTGTAAAAATGATTGAATGTCACAGAATCAGAGAACAGTTTGGGTTGGAAAGGACCTCAAAGCTCATTCAGTGCCACCCCTGCCATGGGCAGGGACACCTTCCACCATCCCAGGCTGCTCCAAGCCCTGTCCAACCTGGCCTTGGACACTTGCAGTGTCCATTTGTTGATGCAAACAGGAGCTCAGCTGGTCAAAACAGGATCCTGAGCTTCCCGAAGAGCTCCCAGAGTGTGCTCACACTCCCACCCTCCCCAGATCCTGTGTGGGGAAGTTGAGGACGTGCAGAGCTCAGAGCTGGGATCGCTCGGGCAGCTCAGGAAAGGCTGAAATTTGTCTGATGTCCTCAATTCTGAATTTCTGCTGGAAACAAACCCAGGCTGTTTGCAGGGTACACAACAGTCCCAGTGTGGTTTGGCAGGGTTGGCTTTGCCACATGGCTGGGATCAAGGTTGGAGGTTTACTCTTCAAAAATGCCATGTGGATGGTCAGGGTATCCTCAGGGTGACCCCACAGGGAGCAGCTGCTGGAACAACCTTAGCTCTTGGCATTGGAGGTGGTTGTTTAAGCTGAAGCAAAACATGACAGAGAGGTTCTCCGAAGTTAATAAGATAAATATTAATTATCAGCATCAAACAAAAAGATGAGATGATAGATGCCCATTTTATAGTCCCCCAGCATTAGGAGAGGCATGTCCAGGAAGTGGTTTCTTCTCTCCAGTGTCTTCATAAATTCCAGTTTCTCAGGTTACTAAGTGGTATCTTTGGGATGATGGAAATTAAAATACATATAGATAAAATATATAAAATACACAAAATTCTCCCAGGTTGGGCCAAGAGCCTGGTGAGCTGTCCCTGGTGGTTCAATCAGTGCAGAGTTTGTGGTACAGAAACTTTCCAGTAAATTAGGAGTGGAAAGGATAAAAAAATCCCAGCTGATGGGGGTTTTTGTTCCTGTCCTGCAGCTCTTTTCAAACAAATTATAATACTCTGATATCAGACTGCTGGTGTTCCCACCAGGAGTTATTGCTTCAGTATCCCAACCCTGGAAATAGATGTGTTGGGGATGCTTGGGGAACATCTGGGCTTGGAGGAGTGTTTGCTGTAAGATGGAAAAACCCCTCCAGACTCCTTTGCTTCCAGAATTCCAACTGGGCTCCTTCAGGACTGAGCTTTCACAGTTCTGCTTTTCAGCCAAAATCTTTCCTCTGGAGTTTCCAACTTCTTTTTTATCAACTTTTCTTCTACATAAAAATGAGGAGTAAGTGTGAAGGTGGCTCCACAGGCAGCAGGAGGAGGCAGCTGAGATCTCTCCCAGGGGTCTCCCAGGCCAGAGAAGCTGCTGGAAGCATTCACAGGTAATCTCCATAGGGAAAAATCTGCTCCCAGGCCATGTTAAGACCCAGACTGAGGTGGTGGATGGTGCTGAGGTCCTTTCCCTGGTGCCATCTGTCTCCTGGGTTTAGTCACTTGTGTCCCTCAGCTCGGGGTGGTTCATATCCCATGTGTGGAGGTGATTCATGCTCTGGACTGGGAAACAAAAGCTTCCAATGGTTCAAGCAAAGCCCTTCCAGCTTCCTTGGCCTCTGTGAACATCCTCTGCTAAAGCTTCAGCTCCTCCAAAAGCTGAGGCCCAGCCAAGGCCTTCAGAAGCAGCTCCTGACTCATTCTTAGGCTGATTTCATTGGAAATTCTAAACCTGCCTGAGTCAGGGCTTGTGACGGGAACCTCTGTCTGGAGGCAGCTCTGAATTGCTCTCCAGGATCATAGGAGGATGTTAAGTAGAACATCTCCCTGAAGCATGTGCTGTCTGCAAGGATAAAACCAGGGAGGTGCTGCCAACAGAGTTGGAAGAATATAAACACGTTATCCAGAGAGATCCCATCAGAGAAAGAGAATTCTGGGAAGATAAGTGATTTGGGAAGCCCTTGATAATCCTCAAAGAGGAAAATAGTGGCAGGTCAGAGATCTGTGCTCTCTCAAAACAGCAATTCCCCATCACAGCATTGTGCCCTTGCAACTTCAGGATGCAAAAAAGGATCTCCTGATAATATGACCAAAGAAATTCTGTGTATTTATGGAAGGGGGGGATTTCAAAGTGTTTGCTCCCAGTAACATTTCCTAGAGGATGGAACTGACTGCTGCTCTCCACAGAGGGATGTAGAAAAGGATGTGATGAAAATGCTTTCACAGAAGAGCTACAATAGTAATTTAAAATGCAGAAAACCAAACTGTGTTAGCACTTGATCAGGTCAGTCTGTCACCTTATTGGTTCCTCTCAGAGCTGGGTTGATTGTTATCTGTGAACACAAAAAAAAAGTCCTTCCCTTTTGTTCAGTATTTGTCACCATTTCTACCATGGTAGAAACTTTGACACAAGCCCAAGACATTTTTGTTCACTTCCCAGTCTTCCAACTTCAAACCATCCCATATCTCGTATGTCCCACGTGTGTGCTGCTGCTGCTGAGGTGGAGAAGGGCCTGGGAATGCCAGGGAATGCCAGGGAGTGCCAAGAAATGCCAGGGAATGCCAGAGAGCCCTAGGGGTGAGAATCACCCTGCTGAACTCTGGGGCCAAACTCCAGCAGAATCTTTTCAGTTCATTGTGGTAAGATCTGCCTGGAGTGCTGAGGGATGGTGACAAGGGAAGGTCTTGGAATTTCCTGGGGGTGCCTGGCTCTGGAACAGGCACCAACGGGCAGGAGGTGCTGCCTCCCCAAACGCCCTTGGTTTGTGTTTGAAATGGAGCTGTGGGGAAGAGCCATCCCTGCAGGAGAGGCAGGATGGGGAGAGCAGAAGTTGATGAAGCTTCAGAGCTTTGGAGAGCAGGGACAAAATTGTCCATTTTTCTTCCCTGGTGCCATCTGAGTGGTTCCAAAGGAGCTGAGCTGAGGGTGAATTGCTCTTGCCCAGCACCCATCAGGTCGGCAGAGGGGGAGGACGTGGGGTTGGTCCCACCCACGTGTGCCCCTGTCCCTCTTCCCCTCTTTCCCAGCACACTCCCAGCCTTTTGCTGCCCTCTGCTCCATCTCTTGCTGGCCAACAGCCACGTTCACATTTTTATTTTAAAAACCCTGTTTGGGAGTGTTTGCTGCACTCCCTGGGGCAGGCAGGAGCGCAGTTGGACCTGAGCAGCATCAGGGTTGGCTCCATGCCTGTTTTCATTTCCACTCGAAGGAGGAGCTCCTTGAGCTGAGCTGTTAAACCACGGCCCAAAACAGACTTAGGCCACGCCTAAGTGGTTTGCTGCTTGGGTCGAGCAGCTCGGTCGAAGGCGGTGCAGCCAAACGCGAGCCTGACCCTCTCACCTGTGAGGTGTCACCTGAGGCTTTGCTCACCTGTGCAAGGTTCATTTGGCTCCTGGGCAGCACCAAGGAGTTTTGCAGCAGGAAAGGAGTGGAGCAGTTAAATGTTCCTGCCCCATTGAGTGCATCCCAGGGAGCACCAGCTGCACCATCCCCTCCCAGTAACCCCAGCAGGGTTTGGGCGAAGGCATCCCAGATCCACATGTCAAGAACCCCTAAATTCCATTTGGTTTCTAGCAGAGCAGATGGGCAGAAATCGTGCAAAGAAAAAAGCTGACGAGGAGCAGGCTCTGCTCCCCCTCTTTCTGCAGCCAGGGGATCAATCCCCGTTGCTACAGTAACTGATTATTGACATTTGTTAACAAAAAGCCCACTTATGACTTGAAAGTGCTTATTCACAAAATATGTTTGCACTTAAGATTATATAAGGAGGCACAGTCTGCACTGCCTGACATTATCCAAACCCAACAACTCATTAAATTCAACCAGAGCTTGGCCAGAGCTGTGTCAGAGCCCTTTCCACTTTCAACCTGCCAAGCCCTGCTGGGACTGATGCCCCCAGTTTTCAGCTCTAAATATCCACTTATTAATTTAATTTCTCCTGTCTACTGGCACAAGGGCAGAGGGGCTGGAATAGATTGTTTGGAAGATTATTTTTCTGGACTCTTGATTTACCAAAGGCATTTTGTCCCAGGTAATGAGCATTAAACTTTCACAGAATCACAGAGGGTGGGAAAGACCTCCAAGATCATTGAGACCAACTGCTGGTTTGGTTTCTAGTTTAGAGGATATTCACCTTAATTTGAGCATTTTCTGGTTTTCCAAAAGCAGAAATGTTGAATGTTGGAAAGAGTGAGTTGAGGTGAGATTTCAGCTGTATTATTCTAGGCTGAGTTCAGTTTGTAAATATAGTTCCAAAACACTAGATATAACTGCCAATACTTGTTAATTGTTCTTGCTAATACTTTGTGAGCTGCCAGTGATTTTACTAAATCAAGTTGTTGATTTAATAATCAAAGTAATGACAGTGCTTCAAAATTCTTTTAATTTGAAGTCACTTTGGATGCTGCAGAGTTAAGGAATTGTGCTGGAAGCTTATTGCCAGTGGGGCTTTCTACAGACTTATCATTTTCAAACCCAGCATTTCGAGTTTGTTTTATTGAAATGGTAGAAAAAGGACAGTAAATCTCTATGGCAAATCGGAAATGTTATTTTGGATTTTAAGAACAATAGAAATGGGAAGTATTGACTAGGCCTAGGTTTAATTTAGGTTTTAATTATAATTTTTGTGTAAGTAGTCTTTAAATCCTTCCTACAAAGCAATCAACACTCCAGAGGTAAAATTCCACCCCTAGGAATTGAGGAGGAGGCAGCTCAAAATAGCACAGCACCCTCTTCTCCCTTTTCTCCAAGTCCTTGTGCAAGCAGGCAGCAGAGAGCTCATCCCTGGTTTTCCTCTCCTTTGGATCCCGCAGATGAGGAGATAAGGCGAGGAGGAGCAGCCCCAGGCCAGAGTTCCACAGGCAGAAGGTCCCACAATCCTCTCCCAGCAGCACCATCCCATCTCCTGCCGTGCTCCTGGAGCCAGAGCTCTGCTCTGGGCATTGGAGCCAGGGCTGTGCCCCTTTGCCAGGCACCACAGCCATTCCCTGCCTCTGCTCTTCCTGCTGCTCTTGCTCCAGGGAGAGCTCAGGGCATCAGAAATGAGCACTTGTACATCCCTGGCTCAGCAGCAAATCCATCAACTATTTCCATTTTCCCAGTCTCTGCTTTCCCCTGTGTCCCAGCACTCTCATGGTGCTGACCATGCTCTGCCCCAGATGCCATGGGGTGCTCCTGGAGCTTTTCTCTCCATTCTGATTCCAGCATTTGTGGAGCTGTTGATGTGTTATGGTCCTGTGCCTGGAAGCCTCTAGGAAAATCTTAATTTTGTCTGGATTAGGATCAACATCTCCTTGTCCTTCAAGGCTGTGGCACCTCACAGGCAACAACTTCCCTTTAGGAGCTGCATTCAGACGCAAAGGTGGAATTTTTGGAAAATCCTTTTGAAAGATGTCATTCTGTTCATGGCCAAACCATCCCATCAGTTGCCTTTTGGTTTTCCATCATCAAATAAACCTGAGGAGAAGAAGCAGGTGGAGGCAGATATAGTCAGAAGCAGCAAGAGTTTTATCAGCTCACATCTGCAGTGTGGTGATGGTGATAAGTGAGAGTGACAGTGCAGTGATCACATCGGGAGTGATGGGACAAGGGAGTGGTTTCAAACTGAAAGAGAGCAAGGATGGGTGGGATATTGGGAAGGAATTGTTCCCTGTGTGGGTGGGCAGGCCGTGGCACAGGGTGCCCAGAGCAGCTGTGGCTGCCCCTGGATCCCTGGCAGTGCCCAAGGCCAGGCTGGACACGGCTTGGAACAACGTGGGACAGTGGAAGGTGTCCCTGCCCATGGCAGGTGTGGCACTGGATGGGCTTTAAGGTCCCTTCCCACCCAAATCATTCCATGACCTTACAGTGCTCCTCCTGTACAGAAACACCCCCAGACAGTGACATATAGGGAAGGTGGGATCCAGCTGCCTCCAGAGGCTGCAGCCTATGATTCCACAGCAGGGCTGGATTTTAGCTGCGATTTCCTGTGTCAGAGGACACAGAGGTGCTGCTGGAGGGGGCAGGAGCTGCTCTGCAGCTTCTCCAGGTAAAGCTCTGCAGTGTGGGAGGCTCCAGTTCTCCTCTCAGACTCAGCTTGGTCAGCATTGGGGATTTTCCACCAGCCCGGGAGAGAGTGATGGGGATGGTTCTGGATGGAACAAGGAGAGCACAGGGACCTTTCAGGCCAGGACGAGCTCACTGCACCTTCCTGCACTCCCGAGATGCTGCTCAAAGTCGATGGGAACTGGAGAGACAGCTCAGGGGCCCTCCTGCCCCAGGCTGGGAATTTGAGACAGGCACCAGGATAATTCCACAGGGAAATCCTGCCTGCTTTGGGAGCTTCCCATTCCCAAACAGCAACTGGCTGCTTTGAAATCGATAGTGCATGGAAAGAGGGGGCTTTGCTTAAATTGAGTTTTCTCATCCTGCCTTCTGGGGAACAGTTGGATGCGGGGCTGGGGACTCTCAGGCCCATTTCTGGGGCAGAGAGGCTCTGAGTTAACCAGTTAACCAGTAAGTTTCCTGTAAATTACCAGTAAGGTGACTTTTCTTTACTCTACTCATTTATTTCACTGCCTTACATCTCCCATCCCACGGGCCCGCAGCTGCAGGGATCCCATCCAAGGGGATTGCAGATGGGAATGGGAGCCTGGCCCCTCCTGCTGCCCAGACCGATTCCAGCCAGATGCCTCTGAAATCCAATACACCCCCTAAATGTGCTTCCTGCCCCTGTTAACAGCTGCTCCAGGCATTGGGTCTTCGAGCTCCTACTCCAGTGTGTAAATCCCGAGCTCCTACTCCAGTGTGTAAATCCCGAGCTCCTGCTCCCGTGTATAAATCCCGGGACACGCTGCTGCCCTTGGGTTTCCATGTGGGGCTGGTAATCAGCTCCTGTTACCACTTACTCCTTTATCTCAAGTGGGAGTTATCTCTGGAGCAGATCTGGAGTGCTCAGGGTTCAGTTGCACCATTCGTCTTTGTGAGGGGAAATGGGATAATTAGCCAGTGGTAACCCAAGGGGCAGAGCAAAATCACGGAATCCTCTAGCTTGGAAAAGTCCTTTAAAATCAAGTGCAACCATGAAATCCTCAGGGAAAGCCTCTTCTTCCCCTCGCTTCACACCTCTGCTTTTAAATGCTTCATCCTAGTAATGGGAAGAGTTTGGATGTGTGACTCGTCCTCTTAGCACAAGAGCATCTAGTACCCAATAGAGTTGGAGAGATTTGGTGATTTGGTGTCACAGGACATGGTGTTTATGGGGTGAGTTAATGTAGCCCCTGCTGGGGTGAGACAGAAGTACCTGCAGACAGTGAAGTGAGAAAGTCAGTGATTGAAGTGATTGACTCAGGCTGGGGAGCTTTTCCCTGTGTGCACAACAAAGATTAAAATCAGAACTTGGTTTTAATTTAAATATATTTTAAAAAAGCAACAAAAAAAACCCAGACAAGAGCTTTTAAAGTTGTAGACATACTTGCAGGCTGCTGAGTGTTGGCTGCAGCCTTGCTGCATGGGATCCCAACATTGCCAGGTCCTGCTCCTGCATCCCCAGATCTTCCCCAAGGCCTGAACTCCCCTCTCACCCCTGCAGCAGCACACGTGGGTTACACTTCCAGAGAGCTCAGAGGCAGTGGAGGATGTGAAACATCACAGATTTATTTTGGTTGGGAAAGACCCCCCAAGATCATGGGAAGTCCTTGCAAAGGTTTCAGCCCAGAACTGCAGATTCATTATCCTTAATTACACTGCCTCAGCTCTTGCAGAAGGGACAGAAGGAGCCAAGAGCAGCTCCAGTGAGTGACCTCAGTGTTTGCTCTGCCCAAGGAGCTCAGAATTACCTGTCAGCAGCTGCTTTCTCCTGGTCACCAGTGTTTACACGTGGAGTCAGTAATTCCAGCTGTTCCCCTCTTGTGCTGCAGAAATTCTGCAATAATTACAGGCAGCAGTTTAAAGGTAGCTGGTTCTTCCCTGAGTGGAGTCATGGGAAGATGCATCCACTCAGAGTCAGGTGAGTGTCATCACCTTTGGGAAAGGCTGGTCCAAAGACATGCAGTGACAGGACAAGAGAGGATGGCTTCTAACTGCCAGAGAGCAGGGTTAGATGGGATATTGGGAAGATAGTGTTCCATGTGAGGGTGGGGAGGTCCTGGCACAGGGTGCCCAGAGCAGCAGTGGCTGCCCCCAGATCCCTGGAAGTGTCCAAGGCCAGGCTGGAGCATCCTGGGACAGTGGAATGTGTCCCTGCCCATGGCAGGGGTGGCACTGGATGGTTTTTAAGGTCCCCATACCCAAACCATTCTGGGATTCTGTGATGGTCTTCCAGCAACTGCTGCAAGGAGGATGCTGCACCACAGGCATGACCTCCCTGTGAGGCTGCAAGGCAGTATCTCACCAAAGCCCAGGAGGGATTCCTAAGCTGCCAGGTCATTCTCAGGTGGGTTTTTCAGAGCCTGGCTCACTGAGCAACTCACCTGGGCTGGCAGCAGGAGGTTTCTGTGCCCTCTGTTCTTAGGGATCCCAAGAAACTGTTGGCTCTCGGGGCTGGTGCAGGATTTTAGCGCTGGAGAAATTTGCATTACTTAAGGAGGGTTTCCACGGCTCTCGGGGTCTGGCAGACTCTCTCTAATCATCTGAGCAAATCGTTTGCCCTGCCAAGCTGTGGAGGTTCACCCAGCAAGGCAGAGAATTGCTTAATTCCAGTTTGTGGTGTAACAGAACCTCACTCAGAGCGTTTGGTAAGAGCAGGATGTGTGCCAAGAGAGCACTGCCCTGCGAGGGTCACACCTGTGCTCGCTTCCTTTCATCCTCTGGCCTTTCCCGCTGGGTTTTTGATTTCCACGCCCTGTGCTGATGTGTGTGACGAGGTGTGAGTGTGGTGTCACTGTGTCCCCGTGCCCCCTGCTCCGGGGTGTCGTCAGCTCTTCTCCCATCAGCGAGTTCTGCCTTCGGAGCTGCCAAGGGGAAGAGGTCAGTGCTGCACACAGGAAGAGAGAGTCATGAGACCGAGAACAGTTTCGCAAAAAGATTGGGTTTGGTTTTTTTTTATACTGAAAACCCTGTCAGCCACCTCTGTCTGCACCAAAAACCTGAGGTGTGAAAAGCTGAGATCCTAAACTGGACTGAAGAATGTTCCATGTCTGCAGTGTCAGTGGGAAGTGTTCGGGAGAATTGTGATGGGAGGAAGATGCTCCCCATGCAGGCTGTGTCAAGCTGAAGGGTTCATTTAACATTTGGGCTGTGCCTCCTCCAGCTCTGCAGCCCCTCAGCCCCAGTGGGGGCAGAGCCCTCAGGCAGCAGGGATGGCTCTTTTCCCAGAAATTATTCTGCAGTGGTGGCATCTTATCTTGTCACTGCAAAGGCTCTTCAGAAAACATATAGGGAGCCTCTTGAACTGGCATGACAGCCTTGGAACAAAGAGTTCATCTGGTTCTAGGGGAAACATTTACTCCACAACTCATTTTTCTCTGTCCACAGCTCAATTTCTCAAGTTTTCAGGAGCAATGTGAAAGATTTAACTGTGGTAAGCCTGGAGGAGGATCAACACTGATTAGGAACTGGGGTACAGGGAGATATTTTGCTCAGCTGGAATGACTGCAGCAAAATAAATTAATGCTGAATGCCTGAGCTGTGGATGTTTGATTTGTTAATGGCCTTGGCTTTGCAGGCATTTGGTTGATGTAGCAAATTTCTCAGTGCCATGTGCAGAAGTGCTGATTTCTCCCAGCACAGCTTCAAAATACGGAAGCAGAAACAGTGATAATTCTGTCTGCCGAGAGATGGAGCTGCTGATGGTGAAGCTCCAGCATTTGGTACCTGAAGATAGGATCCAACATGGCTCAAGATTGTTGGTACTGTCCTTGCCACAGCCCTGGGAAATGACCGGTGTCCCTCTTGGGCTGGAAACCTTCAGGATATCTCATGCCATGTCATATTCTTAGATAAATTTGTCTGTCTGTGGAGGAATTGTTACAGGAGCATAAAACCCTGCACATCACCAAGTCCATTTTCTTGCAACCTTGGCAGCAGTGCTGCATCCCTGTAGGGTGTTTGTGAAAGGAGTGGCATGAATCCAGAGGGGTGAGTCCAGTGGGATGAACCCAGAGGGTCCCGGGTTGTTTGGGATGATGCCCATGCTGTTGGAGTTCTGCAGTGGCACTGCCAGCAATCACAGCCTTGGCTCTGATCCACAGGGAGCAGCAGGTCCAGTGTGGGAAGGGAAGAGGCTCAAAAATAGCATTTCAGGGAAAACTTGCCCTCCCTGCAATCAGAGATAGGAAGAAGGATCAATTCTCCTGCAGCTGAGGATGCAAACTGTGCCAGACAGTCATTAAAGGCATTTTCCTGTGCCTGGTAACATGGCTCTGCTCTCAAGCTGCATCTCAAGCCTGCTCGGGAACTGACCCATGGTTATTCCAGGGACATGGAGGCTCCAGTGGCCTCACTGCTAGGTCACAGGCAGGCACCAGCCCTTTCCTGTCCCTGTCCCTTCAGGCTGAACTCTTCTTGAACCTTCCTGGGGCATCACCTTGCAAAAAGCTGGATGAGATTCTCCTCAGATCGTTAAAACTCAGTCTCATAGGGCAGGGGTGTAAACCCAGCCCTTGGTCAGCTGCCTGCTGAGCAAGCTGGGTCTGGGGCAGATCCTGTGGAATGGGCTGTGATTCTAGGAGGGGCAGCTGCTGACAGACATTTGGGTGTTGTGTCCATGTTGTGTTTATGGAACTGTTGTCCTGCAGGAACACCCCAACGTGAAAATTAAAATGTTGTGCAAATGCTGAGAGCTGGGGGTGTTCACCTGGAGAGGAGAAGCTCCAGGGAGACCTCAGAGCCCCTTCCAGGGCCTAAAGGGGCTCCAGGAGAGCTGGAGAGGGACTGGGGACAAGGGATGGAGGGACAGCACACAGGGAATGGCTTCCCACTGCCAGAGGGCAGGGATGGATGGGATATTGGGAAGGAAATGTTCCCTGGGAGGGTGGGCAAGCCCTGGTACAGGGTGCCCAGAGCAGCTGTGGCTGCCCCTGGATCCCTGGAAGTGTCCAAGAAGCAGCCTGGGATAGTGGAAGGTGTCCCTGCCCATGGCAGGGGGTGGGAATGGATGGGCTTTAAGGTCCTTTCCCACCATTCTGCAACACTGGAAATCAGCCTGGCAATGAGCATTTCCGCTCCAAACTCTGCATTTCTATAAGTAAGAATCTCTTTGTTTATGCACCTGTTTTTCATGCCAGCCTTGCCACAGGGAAGAGCATTTTCACATGATCCGACACATTTTTTCAGCTATTTCTGCAAATCCAGACTCCTGGTGGAGTGAGGCAAAGGAAAAGTAGAAATAGGTCAGGTATTTAAATAAGATGTAGTTGTCTCTCTTCACAGCAAGTTGCCTTTTTTCCTGTCTATGTGAATTGTGCTAATTTTTCAGGGAATAAAGAGAACAAAGGGAAGCAGAAGTGCCAGCATTTTCATTCTGGGACTGCAGCCTCAGAGCCCTTTACTTTGCAGAAGTGATACTGAGACCACTCTGGAACATCTCAGCAAATGCTCCTGAAATAATAATCCCCAAATTGTCTGTTCAACCTCTCTGAATACACAAAATCCACTTAAAATCGTGCCTGTCATTCTGCTGTCACATAAAAATTTGATTTCCCGGCTCCAAGCCTCGTCCTTGGTGCCTTGCAGTGTCATGAATGCATAACATTAAGGAAACACAGGAAAATTTGGGTGCTCTCGGGAGTCATCTGGCTTGAAATTCAGAGAACAGGCTGCCCTTGGTCGTTTGAGGTGGATTTGGATTTCTCAGCTTGGGTCTGTGTTCCAGGAGTGCCTGTGGCTAGTGCCACCCTCCTGCCAGGCCAGCTGTCACCTCAGCTCAGGCTGATCTCACTACTCCTGCTTCTTGGAGAGGACATTAGGAATCCACAATGAAATTCCCCTTTTAAGTATCTGCACTAATGGCAGGACTTGGTTCCTTGACTTTAAAGTTTTGTGATGGAAGGAAAATCTTCCTTACAAAACTGCCCCAGCCTCTGTTCTCCTCAGGCTTTGTGTCTTCAATCCCGACTCACCCCGGTGCTCCCAAGTGGAACAGGGATGATTTCCATCATGCCTGAAATCTGATTAGACTCCAAGTGTGTCTTTGGGGTGCTGTAATGCTGATCCAGAGGTGATGTCAGTGCTGGTTTGAGCTGGGCTTTCCCTCATGGACAGTTTTACCTGGTGGAGGAAGCAACTTTTCCCTTCATTATAACACCAGGGATTGCTGCAGCCCAATGATCTTCACTCTTCCTTTCTGCTCTTCCTGGAATTCCCCCCCTTCCTCCTTAACCCATCTATCTCCTCATTCCCTGCTGCAGTTACTGCTTTTCTTCTCTTTTCTGCCGTGGAATTCTCCTTAATGACCATCCATCCCCATCCTTTGTGTTGGGAAAGAGGCCAGATTTCCTCAGGACTGTCTACAAACCAGCATTGTTGGTGAAGTTTGGTGTAGATGAGATTCATCAGCCCCCAACACCCTGAGAACAGCTGTAACCTGTTCAGACATCATCCCTAAAACACCATCCCAGGAGCAGCCAAAGTGCTCTGAATCACTTCAAGATCTGGGTTCTTGTTCCTGAGACCCCTGGGCTCTGCTCAGGGATTTTTCAGTAGCACCAGCCTCAGTCCAAGCTGCTCCTCAGCTTTCTTCCAACCTCCTCGTGTGTTTAACCCCCTTTTTAAGCCCTGCACATTTGCTGTGTCTCTTCAGGCTTCTCTGAAGGGCCCTGGGTGTGCTCTTGCCCCAGGGGTCAGAGGGAAGCAGCAGCAGGTTCAGAACTAAACCCTGGCTGCAATGATGGAGCAATGAGAGCTCTGCCCTGAGTCACCCTGGCTGTGCTGCTTCCCCTTCCTGCCCTGTCCCCAGCCTGACCCTTCCCTTCCTTTCCCTTCCCTGTTCCTCGGGGCTGGGGACGTGTTTTTAGCTGCCCTTGCTTTGCCAGGACGATGTGTTTGAAGGGACCCGGAGCTGCCTGCAGCGTCCCTGCTGCCACGTCCTTCCCATCACACGGCTCCCAGGAGGGACAGCAGAAACCCCAGGGGTGGGACAATCCCTTTGTCCCAGCGCTTCTCTTTCTGGCCGTGGAGAGGGGCGTTTTGAAGAGGAGGGACCTCAGCGAGACTCTTCAACATCAGCTTAAAAGCCTGTCATTAATTGAAGGATGATTCAGCTTCCTCAGCTAAAGTGTCACCGTGTGGATGCTGGGAGAGGAGGAGGAGGAGGAGGCGTCTTCCTCGCTGGCACCGAGCCACGAGCATCCCCTCCCTCTGCGCTCCCGTTCCGCAGTAATCCATGGGCTAACACACAGGAACGAAGTGGAGGTGGCGGGCAGGATGGCCCTAAAGCCGTGGGGAAATGCCCGTGTGTGTCACTGTCTGCCCGTGGAGTGTGTCCCTGTGCGGGGTCCGTGTGACCAATGTCGCTGCTCACGGGGAGGGGGCGCGGGGACGGAGCCGCTCTCTGCAAAAAAAACCCGCAGCATGCTCAGCACGACCACGGTTCTCTTTTCATGCTGTTTCTGTGTCCCCTGAAGCTTTAGCTAATTTCTCTCTCTTTCCATTAGAAAAGGAGAAAAATCTGGGTTTTCAGATCAGCTCTGGAAATAGAGGCAGGACCCGCGCAGCTGTTCCAGGCCAGCGGAGGGGAGACGAGTCCCGTGCTGACAGAGCAAGGTTACACCGGCGGGCAGAGGTGCCCCCGGGGCCGGATTAGCTCAGCACTGCTGCTGGACACGGCGGTCCGGAGGGCCGGGGACCGCTGGCAATTGGACATGATGTCACCGCGTCCTGCATTAAGTAGGTCACGGTGACACTCCTCCCGCGCCAGCGCTCTGCCACTGCGGAGCTGGCGAGAGGAGAGGGCCACCCCCAGGGCACGTGAAAACCCCTCCGAGAGCGGAGTTCGTGCAGGGTTGTGTTTATGCAGGGGTTATCCGGGTGCGGGGAGCAGCAGTCGGCGGCGGTAAATGAACCCATCCCGCTGCTCTGCAGCAGCCCCGGTTGGCTGGCAGCGATGAGGCATCAGATGGGATGAGGGATATTCAGGTTGCTATAGCGACCGGGAGCTGCGGCGCTGGGAGCAGCCGCTCTCCATCATCCTTCCAGCGCCCCTCCAGCACCCCCAGCCACCCCTCATCACCCCCACGTCCATCACCCCCATGTCCATCAGCCCCACGCCCAGCACACGCGGCCGGCACGCTCGGCCCCTGGACGCTGTTCGTGCCCGTGCTCCTGGCCCTGGATGTTCCCCAGGATGGCAGAGCCTGCCCAGCACATTCCCAGCTCCGGTTTTAACGAGCTCAGCAGAGATGTGCATGGAATATAACGGAGCTGAGCTGTTTGCCCCGGCTCTGCACGGAGCATGGGCAGGGACAGTGCCCGGTCCCCCCACAGCCACCCTGAGCTGGCACCGAAGTGGAGCTGTGGCTGGGTTGTGACAGCCCTGCTCGCCATCCCCTCTGCCTGGGCACAGCCCTGCTGCTGTTGTCCCCGTGGCTTCCAGCCCCTGGAGCCAAGCAAGCCGAGCTGCTGACTTCACCACAGCAAATCATCCTCTCTCTTATCCCAGCTGCTTCCCAGCAGTTTCACTGGCACAGGTTGATCCCAAGGAATAATGAGAAAAAAACAGAGAATTACAAAAGTGTCCATTCTATTTGTTTTCCTGTCGTGATTTTGGGTGATCTCTGGGAAGCTTGGTGGCAGCTTCCCCCTTGTTGTGGCTTCAGACCTCTGCCAGGCTCTAAAAATATCCATTTAATTCACAGTGCTGCAGTGGGAAAAGCAGAGCTGCTCATCCCTTGGGATGGCTGGACGTTTTCTCTGTACCAAAGTCAGAGCAGAGCTTCTCTGTGCTGTCGTTTTCCAGTGTAAAGCATCCATCAGCTGTTCCAACCACTCCTTGCTACTCCAAAATTGTTGCCCCTTGAAAAGTTAAGTAAATTTGAGTGGAAAACGGATGAATAATCCCACACCTTTGTCCTCTCTGTCAGCCCCCTCTGCCTCACAGTCTTGCAGACACTGAACAAACACATCCCAGATGCCTGAAAGGTGCTGGATTCCGTTTGAAATATTTTTGAGGGGGGAATTTCTACCTTCTTTGAACTTCAGCTGGCAGAATTTGATCCGTAGCTGCTGAACAGGCCAGGAGCATCCTTTGAGGGAGGACTTTGCAAGTGTGCCCCAGTAAACATGGGGCTGCTGAATTCATTCCCCCAGCTGGGCCATGGCAAGAGAATACAAGGAAAGATTTTTGCTGTTTCTCAATGCCCAGGAATTGAGTCCATCATGTCCCAAACAGGAGGCAGCTCTGCAGTCATCTTCCTAAGTGCTCTTATTTTATTTATGTGCTGGTGCATTTCTGATGCCAGGCTCTTGGCATCACCCCCATGTGCTGCTTTCCTCTGCTCCAGCCAAGGACTTGGAATCATATTTTTGGCATGGTGGTTTTTATAAAATATGTAACACTCCAGCATCGTGCGGTCACAGCAGAGCCGGGAGCAGGATGAGCTCTGACTCCCCAAAGCTTTGCCAGGCTCAGAATAGCTCTGAAATGTGACTTAATTGGAGGCTGCAGAAGAAGCTGCAGTTATCCCTGGTGCTGTCAGTGCTGAGAGCAGGGTGGGGTTGGGGAGGGGAAGGGGAGCAGCACGTGGTGCTGGACTGTGACGTGTCCCCTGCATCCTCCCTGCTGGCACTGGGAGCCACAGGTCCCACATGCCCTGGCCCAACTCTCTCCACCCTTTTCCTTCCCTTCAAAAATTCAAATTAAATTGAATTATGAGTGAATTTAATTCAGAGAATCATTGAACAGTTTGGATTGGAAGAGACCTTAAAGGTCATTTAATCCAACCCCCATTCCTGTGGTATGACAGGGATCAGGGAAGGAGCACTCTGTGGATTTTAGAGCTCCTCCAGGGGGGCATGTGGCAGGCTGGGGGGCCTCTACCTGGATGTTCCATCTATCATTCATCAGTCCTGGCTGCCATGGGGGCTGGGAGCTGCTTCTGGTTCAGGGGATTGGAAATTTTTCATTTTTCCTGCTGGAGGAAATGAAATATTCAACACACTGTTGGTGCTTTTTTTACTGTTTTCTTAAGCTTCTTCATTCCTGCAGGTTCCCAGGAAATGCCCTACTGAGTAAGTCTGTGTTTTTTCTTCACAAAACCCCTGACCAGCTTTAGGGAGTCCTCATGGCACTGGGATAAGATAAATGGCATCAGGCACTGGAAGCTGATGGCACGAGGGCTGGGAAAACCTGAGACTTCTCTTTTTAAACCACAAAGATGAATTCCCAACTCCCACAGGAGCAGAACTGAGGGAGCCTGGAGCCTCCTGTGCTGGGGTGGGCAGGGAAGGGGGAAATTTATGCATGGAATGGTTTGGGTTGGGAGGGGGCTTGAAGAGCTCCTCACCTTGGGCAGGGACACCTTCCACCAGACCAGGCTGCTCCAAGCCCTGTCCAGCCTGGGCTAGAATGAATGAATGAATAGTCCCCGAGGGGTAACGAGGTCCAGGCGTGGTTTTAGCTGAGCTCAGGGCCTCGCTGATCCCTCTCACCCCAAACCCCACCATGGGCAGCCCGGAGCTTGGGGTGGGGATTCAGGGAGGTTTGGCCCTGGTTCAGCAGGAGGGTGGAGCTTGGGTGGGGTTGTGATCCCTCTCTTGGATGTCACATGATAGGAACTGTGACATTCCCTTTGTATTCCCACACATCCCAGGCTGGAGGAAGGGCAGTAGGGACACACCTTGCAGTGACATACAAAGTGATATCTCAAACTACTTTTGAGACTTTCCCACCATAAAATATTGCTTTGGGGTGCAGCCCCGTGGGTGGAACCTGCCCCACTGAGCTGCCCTTGGGCTCTTTGGGTGTTTTACAGGAGCCCTGGGAAAGGGAGGAGCAGCCCCTGCCTCAGCACCTCAGGATCCCCTGCCCAGGAGCACCTAAGCCAAAGGGGTTTGCTGGAAGAGACAGAAATATTTCCCAGCTCTCCCTGGCTCCTGAGGAGGGATGCACAAACACCCCAGCTCCTAAATCAGTGAGGAAGGAAGTGTAGCTCCCAGCCTCAGGATCAACTGGAATAAATGCATTTTAAGAATGAGGGAGCCAAATACTTCATGGCCTGGGTTTGCATCTCAGCCAGAGGGGAAGGAATACACCTGGATGTGCTGCAGACACATCATGGAAAAGGCCCAGCAGTGTTGTGGCAGCTGCTGTCGTCTCAGCAAAGTGGCTTTTATGGCTCAGACACGACTCGAAGGGACCATCTCAGTGCAGCTGGCTTGGCTCTTGCCCTGTGCCATGGGACATGTGTGACACTTTGCACTGGGAACAGACACACATTAACAATTCTTGTTGCTCATTAAAAGGGCAAAACCAGTGTTGTCGCAGCTCAGCAGGGTGATGATGAAATTCGTGTCACTGAGCAGTTCCCAAATCCAGGCTCTGGTTTGCTCTGGTGGCTCAATGTCAGCATGAGCTGCACACACAATACATGGGCAAGGCTGAGCCAGAAAGGCTTGAAAGCCACTGCTTAAGTGGAGGGGTTGAGTTCTCAGGTCACAGTTTAGCCTGGTGCTTCTCGTGTACATGAACAAATTGCTTCTGAAAAGCCACTTCTCAAAGCCTCTGAGGTGATTTGTCTGAGCAGACCGTGAGGCACAAAAGAAATATACTGTAAATATTTGCTGGTTTTGAAGATGGAAAAAAAAAAATTCAGTGTCTCAAGTGCCACATGACTGCAGATAATTGTGAAAAATCACACAGTGAGGAAGGACCTGGCAGCTGTGTTCAGCTCAGTGACCTTTCCTGGCATCAAAATGCCTGGAGCGGTTGGTCTGACCTTTGACTATGGAAATTCTCCTTTTGATCCTGACTTGAGATCTCCTTGATTCGTGTCTGACTTTCTTTGTAGTCTCTTTTCCATCACTTTGATCCATCTTAATGTCTGATCTCTGCCAAGGCCACCTGGCTATGAGGAGCTCAACAAGCCCAGAGCTCTAAAAAGCTGGTGACTCTCAGAGAAAAACGTCCTGTGAGCTCTGAGAGGCTTTCACAAGGCAGGTTTTGCAAACCCTTGTGGTTTCAAATGTTTTCTTCTCCCTCATGGCACATGTGAGTCACAGACTGCCTCTGTGTGTGTCTGTGTGTCTGTGTGTCTGTGTGCATCCCCTGCCTCCTCCAGAGGGGAGAGATCTGCACCCAAAAAGGGCTCCTGGTTCATCTCCTCCCCCCCTCAGGAAGCCATGGGATGAAGGGAGCTGCCTGCTCTGGCTTTGGGGCTGTCCTGAAAAGGGGTGGCTGAATGGTGGGGGGGTTTCAATACAGCTCAGCAGCCAAGTTGAGAAGGAAAGAGGATGTTAAATAATTTCTGGATCACACAGGACAGTAAATCATTGCCTTTTACAAGAGCCAGGGTGTTCTAACAAGAACTGGATGGGGAAGGTGTTTTCTCCCTCTGAGAAGGATGGAGAGTGCCAAGGAGTCACAGGGATGATGCTGTCAAAATCATCTGAGTCTTACATAGGGAAATTGATGCTCTGAGTGTGTAAATCTCTTCTGGCAGTGGGACCTGGAGCTTTGGAGCTACCACACTTGAGATGTGACTGCCCTGGGAGAGGCAGAGCTGAGGTGCTGGAGCTGCAACTCTGGAATGAATATCCACCCAGGATTATTGACATGTGATGCCCTTTGTGTCCTGGCTCCCTGGGGACAGTGGCTTTGGGGATTCTTGTGGTCATATGAAGAGTGCCAGCCCTTCCTGGGAGCAGCTCCCACACTCTGGGTGGTATAGGGGAGACACAAAAGGCACACAAGGTTTCAGTGCAGGTTTTGCTCCTGCTCCCCTTGGGAATCCAGCCATTCCTATTTTTCTCCATTGAAGCTGTTGTGGGAATAATTTTCTCAGTGAGATCTGTAAGTTTTCCTTTAAGCCCATTACCCCCAGTATCATTGTCCTGCAAGCTGCAGAAACCCATAAGTGGTCGGGTGAGATATACCCAGATCCCTGCCCTGCCAGACACCCAGCCTGGGCCCTGAGCCCTCCTGAGAGAACACTTATCTGTCCCCAAATGACACTTGTTGTAACTCAGATATGTCCTTGTTTATTACCCATCTTATATCCAGTGTCTTTTTAGATTCTGTTCAAGAAATTCCTCCCTTTCCTCAAAGGGACGCCCTGGCACAGGTTATTCCATGGATGCCCCATCCCTGGAAGTTTCCAAGGCCAGGTTGGTTGGAGCCACCTGGGGTAGTGGAAGGTGTCCCTGCCCATGGCAGGGGTGGCACTGGATGTGGTTGAAACTTGATGGTCTTGAAGGTTCCTTCCAACCCACAGCATTTCATGATTTTATGACTCCGTGATTGCCACCTCTCTGTCACCACAGCCTGGAGTCCTCCCCAGCAATGACACCACACATAGCCTGGAAAGCTGATTTAACCCTCCTTGAAATTTTCAGTATCCATATTTGTCTTCTTAACTCTTTTTAGGAAGCAGAGCCTTGAAAACTTCCTTTTTTTAGACCTCTTGAGTTTCTCTCTCACCGCTTCCTGTGTATTTTCTTCATGCAGAAGATAGCTGTTGCTTTTTTGGGCTCTTTTCTGCAGCCTCCCTTTATCCTGGAGCCTTTTTAATGTTGTTTTTTTTTCATGGCTGAGCCGTCCCAAAGGCTGCAGCAGGGATCCAGATGAGGCTGCAGCACTGACTTACATAAGGTGTTTCCATTATGGGTATTCTCCATCCTGCTCCCCACAATCCTCACATGTTGTGTGCAGCTGCAGGCTTGGAGCCAGAGAATCACAGAATATCCTGAGCTGGAAGCCAACCAGGTAGCCCACAGTGCTCCTGCCTTTCCAGAAAGAGGCCTTGGTCTAAACTCTGGAAAGGTTTGATGGTTTAAAGCAATCCCCTCTGGAATCCATCCCAGTGGGTTTATTGCTGCCGAGCCCTCATTTCACACTTGGTTGCACACTTGGTTGAAATCCTTCTGGTTTGTTGTCATGAAAATCAGGCAATTACTGTGCTGGCTTTGCCATCTCTACCCAAATTCTGCTTCTGAAAAGAGCTAATTTCCCACTCTGTGATTGCATTGGCTGCATCCATGGGGCAGCACCTCATTTAAAGATCCTGGGAAAACTGCACAGATCCCTGTTCCATCTGAGCCTTGTCAGGGATGGGGCTGCAGCTCTGGAGCTCCCCATCCCTGGCTGGTGCCTCTGTCCCTGGGATGTTCCCAGCTCCCCATCCCAGATGGAGCACAGTGGGGAATATTGCATCAATGAGTCTTTGCTGTGTTTTCATGCCCATAACAGCTCCTTCCAGGGCATTCCAGGTCATCTGGACTTGTTCTTAAGCGTGGAATGGTTTGGGCTGGAAAGGACCTTTAAGGCCGTCCAGTTCCACCCTGCCAAGGGCAGGGACATTTCCCACTATCCCAGGTTGCTCCAAGCTCCATCCAACCTGGCATCTCCTGTATTTACATTTATTTATCAATAATTTGTTTAACTTCTCAGCCTTACACCAGTTGTCCTCACCAAAACTCCCTCTGATCTTTGTGCACTCCTTCCCTTCCCCGTTTCCTTCCCACCACGTGTTGGTGCTGTGGATGTTTCTGTGCTGTGTGCAGCTCTGACAGATGTCTGTGGCCATTTCTGCGCCACTTGCCTTGTGTTTCCCCCGAGGTCCTGGATTAAATGCTTGTATTTCATGGGCCAGTGATCTGCTTCCACTTGGAGTCCTTCTTTTTCTGCTGGTTTCCCTTTTGTGAGCGTTCCCTCCATGCCTCAGCTCCTGCAGTGTCTCAGGGGCTGCTCTGGCTGTGGGATGTGTCTCCCACACACAGACTCTGCTCCCACTGGAGCCTTGAACATCTCCTGTGAGCCAGGAGAGCAAGGGGAGCTGGGGGAGGCCCTTTGGGTGCTGGAATGGGCTGGAGTAGATGGAGGAGAAGTGCCCCAGTCCTGCAGGATTCACTGAGCCAGGAAAAGGCAAAGAGCAGCCCCAGCCTAGGATCAGCAGCTGTGGCTGGTACTGCTCAGCTGTCAGATGAGGCTGTTTCCACCCAAAAATATTCCCTGTATTGTATGAAGACCTGAGTTTGCAGAAAGCACCAACACCTTGATGTTTATTATAAATATCACATGGTTCCTCACATACAGACATTCCCATGTGTTCCCTGGCAGGATGGGAGCAGTGCTGGGGTAGATCCCAACTTCCCCATAGAATCTCTTTTCCCTGTTCTGTTTTGCCAGCAGCCTCACACCGGGGTGCTGGGCTGGGGTTCCTTCCCTGGCAGTGCTCAGCCAGTGCTCACATCCCACTGTCACTTCTGGTGGAATCACTGGTAATAAGAAGTGGGATTATTTCCCAGAGGAGCCCGGCAGCATCATCTGTCACTTTGTCCTGATGGACTTGACTTCCATCAGGGTTTGGTTACACCAGGGCTTGGTGAAGAGCCAGAGCTGCCATGAGCCAGGGCTGGACTCAGCCACAGCAGTGCCTGGTACCCACAGGGAATCCCAGAGTGGTTTGGGTGGGAAGGGACCTCAAAGCCTATCCAGTGCCACCCCTGCCATGGGCAGGGACACCTTCCACTACCCCAGGGTGCTCCAAGCCCTGTCCAACCTGGCCTTGGGCACTGCCAGAGATCCAGGGGCAGCCACAGCTTCTCTGGGCAACCTGTGCCAGGGCCCCCCCAACCCTCCCAGGGAACAATTCCTTCCCAATATCCCATCCATCCCATCTATCCCTGCCCTCTGGCAGTGGGAAGCCATTCCCTTTGTCCTGTCTCTCCATCCCTTGTCCAAAAGGTGGTGAGGCAGGCTTATGCTGGGAAAACTCCTTTTCCCACTCAAGTTTGATTGGAAGTGGGACTTGTCTCTGCCTTTGTTGCCATCAGAGTCCTGCTTGGCATCACTGATCTCTAAAAGGTATTTCTGTTGTGCTTGTGCATTAGAGACTTCGTTGTCTTCCAGGATTGTTCTGGTCCATCTCAGCCCCTTCCTTTGGGATCTCAATTCAGCAGGAGCTCGGGGAAGCAGCTCTCCAGCCAAGCCATTCAGAGCTGTGGGACTGGGAAGGTCTCAGTCCAGTTTCCCAGCTGCTGCAGCAGCTGTTCCCTCCCTTGGGGCCCATGAGCAAACCTGGGGACCCCAGGGCAGCCAGCAGCTGCCACCCCTCTGCCCCTGCTGCTCCAGGAGCGAGGCTGCTCTGCCAGGTGGAAACCAAACAGGAATTTCCTCCTCCTCTTCCCCACTGGCCTCAGACCAGGTGCCAGAGCAGCGGCCAAGAGTCCCGAGGTCCCGGCAGGTCCAGCTGCTCCTGGGCTGGTGGCAGGGGTGGTGTCATGGGGTGCCCAGCAGGGACACCAAGGAGGGGTTTGTCATCCCTGTGCACTCACAGGCCCCTGTGCATTGCTCCAGCCAGGAGCTGCCCCGCTCCCCCAGCAGAAGGCTTTGAGGCTGAACCCTCACATGAATAAAAGTGAAAGGGCTTTGGCAGAGTGGGATCTGGAAAGCGAGAGAGGGGGAGGGAAGCCTTAATTTAATGGAATTGTCACACGTGGCAAAGATCAGAGCATCTTCTCCAGATCCCTCCATCCCAGGACAGCGTTAACTTCATTCAGACCTGTGTTCAGTTGATTCTCCTCATCCCAGCAGGAGCTGACACCCAGACTGATCCAGCTTCCTGCAGGTCCCACAGCCATAGGGCACCTTTGGATTCCCAGGCCTGGGTCCTGCTTGGGGTCAAAATTCAGGTTATTGACGTTCATCTCCACACATCCTCTGGTGTCACCTAGAAGTTGCTGTTGGAGGGGAGAGGAAAGTCCTTCACCCTCATCCCTGTTAGGGACACTTGATGCTGAAGCTCTTCCCAAGGGGCAGGGATCTCCGAGAGGCTCCTCTGAGTGTGTTCATTCCTCTAAGACACAGCAAAAATAGCAACCTAAGCTGGGATTGCAGCCTCAGCTCACCCAGGCAGGAGCAAACAACATTAAATAGCTGGGACAACACGAGGGCTTTGTGTGCTGGGCCCTGCCAGCCCCCTCCAACCAACCAAGCATTGCTATGGAAGTGGTGAAAATCTGAATTATTTGGGAACTGCATAAAAATGCAGCTTAAGGGATGTGATATGGCCTGAACAGTCTGTTAATGGAAATGGAGTAAATACTGCACAAAGGACTTGGGCTGTGGCAGTGGAAATGCTGAATTGGCTCAGACAAGGCAGGACATAGGGTTTGGAAGCCAAACAGAGGGATCCCAGCACATCCCCCTGGGGTGTTTGGAGCATCCAGAGGGGCAGCAGAGTCAATGTCAACAATTCTAAACCACTCAGTTTATACCAAAAATATTATCCTAAAAATTATACTAAAAATGCTGGAAATATGGGAATTTTGAGTGTGGGTGAGGTCACAGGAGAGAATTACCAAAGGCCAAGTCCCTGGATAGCTCTTCCCATTGGTGGTGGCTCATGGGAACAGATCTGCTGTGGATTTTCCTGCAGATCCCCTCTCCTGGGGGATCTCCAGGGGTTCTTGGCTGGTCCCAAGGGATCATGGCTGGAGCTGGGGCATCAACTTGGTCTCAGCTCCATCCCAGCCCCCAGAGCAGCCAGGCCATCAGTGGGGCCATGGCAGTGCTGGGTTCTTCACTTTCTTCATGGAAAGGGCTGTCCAGCCCCGACACAGCTGCCCAGGGCAGTGCTGGAGGGATTTGAAGCCACGTGGATATGGCACTTGGGGACATGGGTCAGTGGTGGCCTTGGCAGTGCTGGGGGAACAGTTAGACTTGATGATCCCAGAGGGTTTTTCCAACCTGAATTATTCCATGATTTATGATTTGTCTGCTTATGGCATGAGGATCATTATTTGGGATTTAGAGATGGGGCCTTTATGCCCTTTAGCAAAGGGCGACATTCTTGCCAGGCATCCTGGCCCTGCTGTCCTTATGTCCCCACTGGCAGTGACCCCAACAGTCACAGACAAACGATGTGGGAGGCAGAAAGTCCTGATTCACTCGTAAGAAGCATTTTTAGTGCCAAAACTGGGTTAGGGAGTTCAAAAGCTGCAGGGACAGAGTTTTGTCCCAGCCAGCTTGGTCTGTCCGTCTGATAGGGAATTGGGAATAGCCACTACCCCACGTGTGGTTCCTTTCACTGTTCCAGGCTGTATTTCAGTCTCTGAGCTCAGCCCAGGGATGTCCCTGTCACTGCTGCAGGCACAGAGCTGGGAGGGATCACTGTGGGGTCATTCAGTGGGCAGTGGCCAAGCTGGCAGCAGCCCCTAGACCCTTTGATCCGGCATGTGCTCTGCCCAGGGAGCTGAGTCCTCCCACCAGCACTGATCCCAATCCCAGAGTGAGAGGCTTCACAAGCAGGAGCCCATAGCTGGGCTCAGAGCTCAGGCCTGGCTTAACGCAGAGTTTTGGGATGGCTGCAGAATGTGCCTGACCTGAAAACGCCTGTCCAATCCCATCCCATGCCATCCCGTGCCATCCCCTTATCCCACCCCATCCCATTCCATCCCATGCCATCCCATTATCCCATCCCATCTCATCCCACCCACCCCTCCTGACTCGTGTCCCTTTTCTCGGCAGGGAGAAGCGTGCTCTGCACGTCACTGTCACCAACCCGGTACAGTGCAGCCTGCACGGCAGGAAATGCACCGTGTCCGTGGAGACCAAGATCAACCAACCCCAACCGGATTTCACCAAGCACCGCTCCGGCTTCGTCCTCTGCGTGCCGGGCAATTAACGGCCCCTCCCCTCGGACCGGGCTGGGCTCACCCTCCCCACCTGGGGCTCGCCGGGATTCGTCAGGAGATGCTCAGCAGCGACTCGCCAGGCACCTAAAGCAGCCTCTGAAGCTCAAGGTTTAGAAAACCCAAATGCTGGGGGTTTAGAAAAGCCAAATTCACATGGAATGAAGGCTTAAAATAGCCAGTGACCTGTTCTCCATCTTACAAACCAGGCTGGAATATCAGGAAAGTGCTTCCTTTGGAATTAGTCCGGAAAAAAGAATTTATAGGTACTTCCACCCTTTCTTCCCTTTCCCACATTGAGTCCTCACACCCCCTCCAATTTTCTCTTCCATGTTCCTTTCCCACGTGTCAGTTTTGCGATATGATGCAGCCTCCTCCTCTGGAGGAACCAAAGATACCCAGCTCAGGGAGTCAGGTTCTGTAGGGCCAAATCCCCGCGGAGCCAGAGCCAGGCTGGGAAGGAAGGGCTGGCTTTCCCTGTCGGAGACACTCCACACTCCTCCAGCCCCTCCAGGCACACGGGGCTGGGAAGGTACATGGAGACACCTCCAGACGTGCTGCTTTCCCTCGGGAATTCATTAACCCGTGGAGGCACCTTGGCTGGAGAGGGGACTTCCCAGTGCAGGGCCTGGTTTTGTTAATCCTGCATTGCTTTTTGCCTTAATTACCCCCTCCAAGGGCCTAAAGCTGGTGGGTTCCCATTGGGACCAGGTGGCCTTGCTGAATTTTTAGATGATCCACATGGCTTCATGTCTGTGCCAGCACTGGGGTCAGGGAGGGCTAAAGGGACCCACAGCAGGGGTGAGTCCGGGAACAGGGGGAGCTTTGGGGGGCCAAGATTTGCACTATCCAACATTAACCTGGCACAGCCCCAGCTGCCAGCACCTAGGCTCCTTCCTTCAAAGAGTTTTCCTGGCTCTTCCCAGCAGTGGGCTGTGGGTGTTGGGCTTGTCCTGCCCAGCCCAGATGACCCTGAGCTCTGTCTTGGAGGGATGTGGATCTCCCCAGTGCTTTATTCCCACTGTGCTGGGCACTGCTGTGGTTCCTGAGCAGCCCAGGCTGTTGGCATTGTACATTGGGATTGTCCTGGCACTGCTGGTCAGGTCAGGATTCCCAGCCCTGGAGATGGGAGAGCTGTGTGGTGACCCCACCTCGGGGGTCCCAGCCTGGCCGGCAAATGGGGGAGCACGTGTTTGATGGAGCATTTTGGGAATTAGAAAGCCTGGAAGAGGCTCCTCACTAATGAAAGGTTTCCTGAAGCCGTGCCATGGACATGGGGCACAGGGACAAGTCACTGCAGCCTTGGTGTCCCACTGCCACCCCCGAGGCCAGGGGGGTACACGGGTGTAGAGCAGCTCTGGCTCTGCATGAACTGGGACAAGCCCACACCCTGGGAGGCCCCACGCTGGAACTCTCCCATTGTCCGTGGCCTTGGACCAGCCCCGGCAGCATCCCAGCTCCCCAGCCCAGCCCCCAGTGCCCCCTCTGGGTGTGCAGTTCTGGGATGTCCGGAGGGTCCTGTGCCAGAGGCTGTTCCAGACACCACAGCCCCAAGGCACCACCAGCGCTGGGCTGGGAGCCCCGAGGCCGCCAGGCTCACACAACACCCGGGACCACCTCGGGACCACCTCGGGACCACCACGGACCCTCCAGCGCCTCCTTTCACCCCACGTCGGCTCCTCGGGAGGAGCGACACCAACGCCAAAGCCATGGGCAGCCCCTGCTCCCGCCGGGGCCGTTCCCAGGGAAGCTCCCGGCCTTGCTGTGCTTTTGGATTTGCACTTCTCGCTTTCCATGTCCTGGTGCAAACGTCCCCCGCCGCACTAACCCCGGGCAGGTGCTGGGGGTGGGATCAGCACTTTTGTACCCTTGTCCCTCCAGAAGAATGGTCGGATGGAATTGGGATGGACGGCAACGAATTGCAGGCTTGGGAAATTTCTCCTACCATGAGATGGCAATATTGTATGTGATGAGATGTGTCTTATAAAATATATTATCTGTTCCTGCTCTGGTTTTATATATATATAAATATATATAAATATATAAAATATTTATATTCCTCGTTTTCCCGTAAATTAACTAGTTCTAAATTGAAACTTCGATTCTCAGCCAGGGGCGATAATGCAATGAACCCTTTTTTTTTTTTTTTTTTAATAAATCGCTGATATTTTATGTGTAAAAGACCAGAAAACAACCTACTATAATGGACCTGGGTTTTGTTTACATAATTCACTGTAATAAATAATAAAAGGAAGCAATTAGTTGCATCCCACCATGGCGTTGCCCGTTCCTGCCGGCGCGGGGGCTCGGGGGTGATGATGCCCGGAGGGATCATGGCCCAATATCCCAATTATCCCGGTATCCCGACTTTCCCCCTCCGGCTGCTGCCGGCCCCGCCGCTCTCCCACCACGGGGTGACCCCGGCGCCGGTAACGCGATTAAAGCGGCGGCTGCGTTGAACCCTCTGTCGTCAATACAAATCCCATTGCCAGCGTCCGAGGGCTGGGAGCGCAGAAAAGACTCGGCCACGAGCCGCTGCCGTGTAATGGATGGTCAGTGCATTTTTATTTAATCAGCACAGTACAAAAATAAATAAAAATAAGGGGAGGGGATTAAATTACAGGCACACTGAGCCCCATGACACAGTCGGTCGGGTTATAAACCACACATACTTACAAACACACTATACACATACATACAAAATGAGACAAATATAAATTAATAAGTAACAATACCCACCAATTTGGTCAACAAAGATCTACAGAAGAGATTGCACTAAAAAAACGTACGTACACATGTATCATTAGCAGGGTCCAATGTACAGCCATGAAGAGCTTCAAGTGAAAAATCAAAAATAAAAATAAATGGCACGTTATTTCTCCCTCTCGCTCGCCAGTTTAACGCCCGAAGGACCAGAACTAAACTAGAACTGAGCACACGGAGGAAAAAAAAAAAATCTATAAAACCCAAAAAGAAGGTCTCAGTCCCCAGGCCTGATACGGGAATACCGGCTCGAGACTGCGGTGTCGGGGTGGTGGCGGGTCTTTGTGCATGGGTGTAATTTTACAGCCATCTCTCGTTAAGGTTTTTCTTTTGATTATTATTTTTTTATGCGTTTTTTCCTTTTTTTTTTTTTCCGAAGACACAAAATGCTCCTGTTTGCATGCGCAATACCACTGGAAAAGCAACAATGACAGAAGAAAGAAGGGTTTTTTTCTCTTTCCCCCCCGCAGGTTTGCAGTTCGTTGGGTTTGTTCTAGAAGAATTCATATAGCAGCATGTGGCGGCTCCCCTTGCTTGCACACTCAAGTAGATCCTTTACACAATACTCATGATCAGTGCACGATGGGAACAAGACATTTCACATTGATCTCATGAACAGTAGTGGTGATTCCCGTCACCCGGACCCGCTCGGGAATTCGAGTCTCTTCAA
>VWZS01009594.1:706463-727783 GCA_013397075.1 Rhabdornis inornatus
TCTCCCTGTTCATGAAAGACGGGAGTTCCGCCCCCCTCCCTCAGCCCCGCCCCCATGCCATGGCCCCGCCCCTCCTCGCCCCGGCCCCGCTCCCCGAGCTCTACCCGCATTGGGGTCCCGCAGCCCCCGCGGTGCCACCGAGCCCCGGGCAGGGTCGGGCAGGGCTGGGGGAGCTTCGAACCCCCGGGCAGGCGCCGGGCACGACACGGAGGGGAAAAGAATAAAAAGCAACGAAAATAATTTTTCTGAAAATCCAAAAATTAAGATTTAAAACCCCTCTCCACCGGCATCCCGGAGCCGCACCCCGGATTCGCACCCGGGCCCCACAGCCCGCACAGCCCCGGCCGCCCTTCGCTGCCGCTCCCCCCGCCCGGCGGTGGCTCCCCAGCTCGGAGCCGGGGGTCACCGCTCGCCCCGAAGGTACCGGGGCAATGAAATGCCCGGTACCGCCTTCTGAGGCCGGGCCGGCTTTTGGGGAAAAGCTGCAGCTCCCATACCCGCCGGGTCCCCATGGTTCTGCTTGGAGCCGCCGTCCCCGCCCAGCCCAGCGCCGTGGGCCGGAACGGGATCCTATTCCCACTGGGACTGGCATCCCATTCCCACTGGCGGGAGGCACCGGGAGGCACCGGGAGGCACCGGGAGGCACCGGCCCCGCCGAGCTCTTCAAGACCTGCAGCGACGCTCCGAGGCCGCTCCGCCGCCAGCGGGGCTGCCGGGCCCAGCTCCGGCCGCGGAGACCGGAGCCGCCCCCGGCGGGACCCTGCGGCCCAGGAGCTGCAGCCAGGAAAGGTCGGGCACATCCGGGCCCTGCGCTAATGACCCAAACTCATTTATGTTAATGTATTAATGTATACCTATCTATGCCCTGCCTCGGACCTGCAGCTGACAATCCCACTCCCACAGCAGGAAAATCTCAAAAAAACCCCAAAATCTCCCGTGAGGACAGACCTGTCCCAAAAAACTGCCTGTCCTTCAGCGCACATTCAACCATCTGTGGGAGCTGTTTTTTGAGGGTGGCCAGGGCTCTCTGCAGGGCTCTCTCCTCTCAAAAAGCTTCGGAAGCTTTGCTGTCCATGGGGACAGTGACAGCCCAGCCTGGTCACTACTGTCACCAGGAATTCCCTTTGTCCATTTAAAAGTCCCCCAGATCCAAGCAGCAATAGTCAACTTTTAAGTTCAGCCTTATGAAGTTTAAGCCAAAACGGCTCTACAATTTGAGCGAGTTTGGCCCTAATTTTAATATGCTTGGAGGTTCTTCAGAAAACCCCATTGTTCCAAAGGCAATTCCAAGGACTAAACCTCCCTGATCCCACACGAGGCACCAAAGCTATGTCACCACAGCAGCTGCATCATCCCTGCTCCTGCTTAGGTCCCCTCAGCCTTGAGCTCAGGGACCTGCCAGTCCCCCACTGTCACCTGTGGGGTCAAGATTGACAGCTGGAGCTGGACACGATCCCCAGAAAGGACATACAGGACAGAAGATGAAGGAGGGCAGGGCTGGATGGGATATTGGGAAGGAATTCCTCCCTGTGAGGTCAGGGGGGCCCTGGCACAGGGTGCCCAGAGCAGCAGTAGCTGCCCCCGGATCCCTGGAAGTGTCCCAGGCCAGGCTGGGACAGGCCTTGGAGCAACCTGGGATAGTGGAAGGTGTCCCTGACCATGGCAGGGGTGGCACTGAGTGGTGTTTTAGGTCCCTTCCAACCCAAGCTCTCCCGGGATTCTGTGACTCCATGTCCATCTCTGCCCCAGCCCTTGCCTCTGCCCATCCCTGCTTCCATGAATGAATTTCCCTTCATTCATCCACAATTAGTACCTAATTCAGCAAATCCCATCCAAATGACACATCCTGAGGAAAAACGCCACTTCAGCGGCATCACAATGAACTAGACAGAGATGTTGGGGAAGTATCTCAGGAATCAGTTAAAAAAAAGAACTATTGAAACTAAAAATGCACTTCCCTATTGCCTGAGATATAAGAGCAGAGTGAAACCCTTCACATTTTCCTGCCTCTGAGGGCAGGCTTCTTTCCTGCACCACCTGGTGTCCCAAGTTTCAGACGTGAAAATTGAAGACACTGTATCAATGACGCCCTAAACCTCCTCCCCAGCCTTTTGAGGAATCCAGGCCTGGCCAGCCTTGCGCAGTGTGACTCCAACATGGTGTATGATCAGGCAAGGCTGGAGGGGTGAGAGGCCACATTTAATCCATTTTCAACCATAATAATAGTGCTAATAATAATTGTATTATTATATATTCAGTAGCACTAGAACTTGTTGCGCCAGGAACACATCACAATCCATAAACCTTTCATTCATATTTGGTGTCTCCAAAATATTGTCCCCAGCAATGCTTTGGTGAGGGGATTATCCCACCCTTCCTTAAACAAAGGGAGAAGCTGCACCCAGCCCAGGATCTGCCCTGGCAGCTGAAGACAGGAGAGAGAGGTTTTTGAAAAAAAAATTCTTTATTGGAACTCATCTGAACATCAGATATACCTGGTGTTGGTTAGCAAGAACCGTTTGTACATTTGATATTGATGGTGCCAAAAACCCAAACAGCGACTGACTGGAGGAGATGGAAATTAAGAATAATAAAATAAAATAAAAGGTTGGAGAGGTCAAAATGTGAACAGAAACGGGAAAAATCAGCCAGTCTAAGAGTCAGTGTGAAGGCAAAATATTTCCTGATAAAACAGAATCCTTTTACAAAATATAAGTTTTGTAAGAAAAACATGGAGAGGGAAATAGAGACAGGGAAAGGAAAAATAAAGATGAGCAGGACAGAGATGCAGAAGCTTACACTGCCCAAATGGCATTAAAACTTACTGGAAACCTCACCAGAAAATGGAACATGCTGGAATACACTGTGCTTCGCCCCCCAGGACTTTGGGACTGAGGAGGAAGCTCCCCCTGGGCTGTTCCAGAGGGCCAGGCTGTCCCACCTGGCGTGGGGAAGCAGAGCTCAGCGCTGCTGCAGCAGAGGCACAGCTGGGGTCGGCTCCGCTGTCACCTGCTCCTCCTACCAGCGCAGGTGGGGAGGGAGGAAACATCGAAAATCTAAGTCTATCTGCAAACAAGAGCATGCAAGTCAGGCTCCAGGGAAACCTGCGCCGTTCCCTTCGCCGAGAGTGGCCGGACGGGGCCGGGGCTGCAGCGACAGCTCCAGCCCGCAGGAAATCATCGTGGAGCTGCTTTCGAGGGGGTCGGAGGCCTTGAGGATGGAAAATAAACCAGCAGTCTGTACATTTTGGGTTTGTTTGGTTCAGTACAAATGGAATCGAGTTGGCTGCTTGGACACCGCCAGCACGTCTCCGATTTCAGGGCGGAGGAGATGAAACTGGTTTTGGGCACCTACTGGTAACAAAACGCTGTCCCTGCTGAACTCTGCCGTCCCTCAGGAAGTGGAAAGCACATGTTTAGGTAGTGTAAGCCTTTTTCCTTTTATTTAGAATACCCTCTTTGTTTAAACAATATTCCCCCCCCAGATACAAAGTTCGGCCAGTAAAGATTACATGGAAACTGGAACACGCATCGTCTGGAATACAAGATGCACCGGATGAGGAAGTTTAAAAACTTTCCGAGCGAAAAGTAGAACAAAGAAGAAAAAAAAAAGTCTCCTAACATTTTCCCAAAGGTTTCACTCTCCTGTCACACACACTCTCCAAATGACAGCTGCAAATTCAACTCTGCAAAGAGAAAACAGAGCCACGTCACTCGACAGGAGAGGGAACAAGACTCAGGGACACAGAGCATGGCGGGGCCTGGCAGCGACTCCGGAGCTCTGCAGCCCCCAGGGAGGCCCCACTCACCTATGTCAACTTCTTGGCTTTGTTGTAGAGCGAATCCACTACTTTGCTCATGTTCTGAATCGTCTCGAGGGCAGCCTCGTAAGTTTTGTCTACGGGGGGTTCGTCAAAGATTATCAGGACACCCTCGCCCTGGTCAAGGATTCCTGTGGGCACAAGCTGCTGTTAGCACTGGGATGCTCGATGGATCACAGCTTCCAGACAGCAGGAATTTAGAGATCTACCCCAGAAACATCCAATCAGCTGTACAGGGTTTGGGAAAGGTTCATGTATTGGGCTGGACTGGCAGATTTTGGCCAGCACTGCTTTAGCATTCCCAGAAAAAAAAATCCCAGAGAACAGGCTGAGAAGCCACCCAGGAGACGAGCATTCCTGCCCACTCCCTACCATCTCTCCCTGCCTCCTCAGGCCCTGTGCCCAGCAGGATGGCTCAGCACAGCTGGGTTATCCTGCAGCTGTGCCCAGGTGGGCTCTGTGCCCAACGTGCTGCTCCCAGGCATTCCCCTGGCTCAGCCACACCCAGGGACAAGAGAACCAAGAGCACAGCTGGTTCCTCGAGGGGTTATTGGGGCAGCAGCCTGCTGTGGGCCCAGCCAAGCCATAGCACCACACCGGGCCACGGGGTGCCCCCACGGAACGCTCCAGACACAAACAGCTGGGACAGGTGACCACAGCCCTGGTCAGCTCCAAGCGGGAGAGCCCAGCCCACCTGGGGGTCCCACACTGTTCCTAGATGCTGTCACAGCAAGAGGGAGCCAACAGCATTTCTGAAATTAACCCCTGGGTTAACGAAGGTGGATGGAGCAGCAGGAACAGCATTCCTGTCACTCCTGACTGTCACCTGCACATGTGCTGCTGCCTGAGCAGGACCCCAGGTTCAGAGGAGGAAGGGGAGTCCAGCACAGCTCGTGCAAACACAGGGCAATCAGAGCTGAGGGATGCAGAGACTCACCATGAAACTTCTTGTCCAAGATCATCTGTGACAGTTTCCTTTCTACCTCAGCCTGAAATTGAAGCAGAAAAATGAAAAGTCTCCCGGAACACATAAAAATATGTGACTTTTACTGCTGCATGCTTGACAGCCCTGGTGGGACATGAGCACTGCTCAACAGCAGCTGCTCCTCCTTGAATGTGGCTTGGACACCACCACCTGCTTGAGATGTCTTAGGAAATTAGGGAGCAGCTGTTAACGAGCAAGCACCAGGATGTCCCTTGTCCCACAGGTGACAGTGTATCTGTCACTTCACACAGGCTTTACCTGTGAGGGTTCTGGAACTTTCTAACTCAGTTTAGCATTTAGGATTTAGACAAGAGTTGGCTAAATTTTATTTAATCCATGCAGGACTCAGCTGAGCTCCTGCCCACCACCAGGAAGGCCCACAGGAGGCAGCCCCTCTCTAGGCAGAGGGGGCACAGACCAGCTTTTACTCTGGATATTAAGCATGTGTTAAATACCATGATAGCCTGGGAACAGACTGTGTGCCAGGGAAGGTTTAGGCTGGATATTAGGGAAAATTTCTTCATGGAAAGGGGTGTCCAGCCCAGGGCAGACGTGAAACCACCAGATTTAACAGATGTGTGGATGTGGTACTTGGGGACATGGGTGGTTTTGGCAGTGCTGGGGGAATATTTGGATCTCAGAGGTCTTTTCCAACCTGAATGATTCAGTGATTCTGTGACCACAAAGGCTGAGCTCAGCTCACTTCCCAACCTCCGCTCTTAATGCCAGTACAAGACAACAGCACTCTGGGGTGCAACTGGCTGGGATTACAGTGGATTTTCCTAGAACTGAATCTGTCTGGGATTATCTGTAAAGCAGTTACTGCATAGTCAGTGTGACAGACGCATCCCTAATGACACCACAGGGTGATTAGCTGGATCCTGGATCTTAAGGGTCTAAGTAAAGTTCCTCTAGGAACACTCAGGGGATTAAACACAGGGCACGGGAGAAGACTGAGCTGGTCACGACAGAGCAGAGGAAAATCTGCCTCCAATAAAAAGCAAGAGCCAAGACAGGGAGTAAAACCCATGGGAGGGAAGGGGACAGCACAGCAAAGTCAAGAGCACAGGAAGCCTCAATGCCTCCCAGGAGCTGCCTGTGCCAGAGCTTAGTTCCCAAGGGTGAAATTTCCCTGGAAATGCTGTGGATCTCATCTGCCACCCTTCATGTTCCGTTCCCAGTGACAAATGCCACTTAACCCCAACTCCTCTGCCCTCTGAACACATGGCACTGATTTCTGGTGAGGTTCTTACCTTTGAAAGCTTGATAAGGCTGGATATGTGTTCAATCTATAAGAAAGACCAACATTTAGGTAAATCTTTAGCTGCACTTTGGACACACAGCACAGAGGTTTGGGGCTCTTCCATGGAACTGCTCAAGGGTCTGGAAATGCTCTGGCCTCAAAAACTCCAGCGGCTTTCTCCACGCTGCAGCTTCAGGTCCTTCAGGTTTCACATCTGATTTTAACTAAGATGGACTGGACCCCTAAAGCCATTTCACTCTGAAAGGTGAAATAATTCTTCTCCAAGACATGCCTTGCCCTGTCAGAGGCCTTTGAAGCCAAATGCTGTCACTTTCAGGGTTAAAAGCCAGTCACCTTGCAGGGAGCATGAGAGAAACAGGTGGGAAAGGCAATGACTCTGGAATGTGTTTTTCCAAAGGTCCCCTCAGCCTCCTCCTTGTAATTTTAACATGACGAACCCTGAGCTCTGAAAGTGCTGAGCAGCTCAGAGTAAGAAGTGTTCCATAAAGGAACAATCCCCTGACCCCCAGCAGCAGGAACAGAGGGACCAGCCCATCCAGGTGCTGCTGGAAACATTTACCTGTACTCTGGAGAAGGGTTCGATGACTCTGATCAGGTTCTGTTCCAATAAATTATCATAGAGCTTGGCCAGGTGAGTATTTATGATGGGGTCGTCCCTGAGCTCCACCTTGTAGTCTGTCAGAGCCTGTGGGGACATTGGGAGGAAATAATTCTGATAGCAACAGCTCCTTAAGGTGCTCTGAGGATGAGATCCCCTCTCTGCCCAGCCAAGTACCATGGCCAATCCAATCCCTAATTTAGCTAAAAGCCAGCAGGTTATGACAGCCCAGCAACCTTTCCAGTATCTTTTATCTCCACCCTGCTGGAGCTCAGCAAGCCCCAGTCTCTGTTCACAGGCAGCAGAGCACAGCAGGATTGGATCCTGCCATGGGAATCCTCTCCCTGAGCTCTTCAGCATTCCTGCTGAAACTGGGAATAATTTTAGGAAGATACACATCCATCCATGTTCACATGACATGTGAACAGCACCTGAAGGAAAACTGCTTCTGAGTCGGTTCTCCAAATAAAACCACAAACATATATGAGAAGAAAAAAAAACTGGGTTCAAGCAAGTTTACCCCCCACATACTGAAAATACAATCCATTGGTTGCTGGAGAGTATTTTTTGATGCACTGTTACTTTCTATCAATGTTTCCACGGTTTCCTGCTGTGGGATGCAACAGCTCCTACAACTTTCCAAACCTGGAATTTCTGACTGGTTTTTTGCTCAGCCAGGCCCCATCTTCAGTGTCCTTGACTCACCTTTTCAAAATCTGCCAGCGACCGGTTCTTGCTGGCCTGTGCCACACATTTTAGTGCTTCTGTCTGTAGGGAAAGAACCAAAGGAGATTATCTTTTTCTGGATTCTCCTCTCCGGGTGAATATATCAACTCTGCAATACCCTGGGAACATGCTTAAACAGCAAACCAGGGATCCTTGTCACTGCCATAGGCAGAGGGAGAGCAGCTACTGGGGGGAGAACGAGCTGGGCAGCTGCAGGACATGACCTGAAACACCTCTAGAGGGACAAACACCTGGGTCTGACAGCACCAGCTGCAGGCTGGGAACGAGTTTGATGCTGTCTTTAAGGGAAGTGCGTATTTTGGCCACGTGCTTAATGAACGTGGACATTTTGAGACTCCAGCTGAGTCTCTCCTCTTCAGCACAGCCACTTCTCTGCTGAATGGCAGGGGCAGGGCAGCAGCTCCTATGGACACCTCACCATGGACAGCATCACGGATGAGTCTTCTCTACCCCAGAACTGCTGAAATGAAGCAAAAGCCACATCCCCAAACAAGCACATTTACCCCCAACAGTGGCAATCCCAGCAGGGAACGGCAGAACAGAGCCCAAGTGGGGGGGGCAAGACAAGGTGTCTCTGGTGCACAAGGCCCAGATTTCTGCTGCCTTCTCTTTTGGGACTGCCCTGTGCAGAGCCAGGAGCTGGACTTGATCCTTGTGGTCCTTTCCAACTCGGGATATTCCGGGATTACCCCCAGGGCTGCTCTCTCCCTGCTCCCCATGCTGCTTCCTGGTCAGGGCTGGCTCAGCACAGCGTGGGAATAGCCAGGATCCCCTGCCCTGGAGCAGAGCCTCCAGCTGCCACTCAGGAGAAAGGGATGAGGCAGGATTGGGGCTGCCCCTCCTGATCCAGGAGGGATATCCCTACGTCAGACCTTTCCACGCACATTTGCTCACTGAGCTCTGCTAATTCCCAATCCTCTGTGGGCAGGTGAGCAGCAGCTCCTGCGTCACAGCAAAGCCCAGGCTGAGTACAGCCCCTGAGGGCAGCAGGATCCCAGCCTGGCCCAGCCCCTGGCACGCCAGGAGTGTGGCCCTGCACCTTCTACAAGCACCCCTGGATTTAATTTGGGGGTGGCATTCCCAGCCTGGCACGTTCACATGTCAGAATAAGCAATGGATTTAACACCTCCCTGCCTGCCTCCCACCTTGCAGCCATCCAGGTCTCCACCTGCTCAGCTGCACTGCCAGGAATGGATTCTCAGGACTGGCTACCATGAAGTACAAACAGTAACTCAGATTTAAACACTGCAGCAGTTGGTGAGAGCAGGGACACAAGGAGCTGATGGCATCAGGCAGTTTGTAGCTGATGAAGAAAAGCAGGAAGAAGAAAAACAGGGAAAATGAAGCAAGCAGCCCAAATTATCTGGTTGTGAAAATCACTGTAAACCCCTTTGAAGGCAAGCAACTTCTGGCAATGACTCATGGTAATTTAATCAGCTCTGGATCTTGTTGTTCAGGACATTCAGGAGTGGTGATTATTTTGGTATGAAAAGAGCAAAGTGTTCGACAAAAGAATAAGCCAGCATTGAGAAAGGTAAGAGGAAGACAGAAAGGGTTACGTTTCTATACCTGTCTTCCTGCATACCGCAGAGCAAGTTTCCCACTCACTAATGCTTGCACATCTTCTGGGCTGCAGACAGAGGGAAGGGAGCAGAGCATTTATAAAGGAACACGGTCAGCTTAAACCCCAGAGCATCTCAAAAATCCCCAACTTATAGCAAAGTACTACAACCCAAATACCACCACATCAGGAGCACTGATCAGGTGATAAAAGACACTGCTTGAGCCCATTAGTTCAGAGTCCCATAAACAAAAAGCCCTTCCCTAGAAATGTAGGAAGTGTTCTTTCCAGAACCATCTGCCACCTACCTGTTGAGCATGATTTTGCACAGCAACATGTATTTCAGAGCAGTGATGGCTTTGGGGTTGTCAATTGAATCATTGCCCTCAAACGCCTCATAAAAATATGAATAGGCTGTTTTCCAGTCCTTCTCTTCTGCTGCATGGATAATACCTGGGAGAAGCACAAACAGGTTAATTCTGAGCATGACTGAGAGAGGACAGAACAATTTGGTTGTTCTCTGCTTTATCTGTGACTTCAGTGAAGGGAATCCTTTCCTCCTGTGCCCTCCTTGCCTCATCTCTATCAGAAAAAATCCACACTCTCTATTAGGAGGACATTTTTAGACAGACAAGTTTGAGGCACTTCAGGTAATGTGCCTGCAAACTAGGTCAGGAACAACATGTAATGGGTCAGGAACACAGTGTGAGGCTGGAACTTCAGTGCCTGGGGAGCTTATGGACCCTGTACTACTGCAGCTTCCAAAAATGGGCTGAAAACACCAGGGACAGCAACAATGTCATTGCAGCTGATGCCACCTGAGGCAGAACTGGTGGTATCTTGAGGCCCCACCAAGCACCACTTTCCATGATTCCCTCGGAAAACACAAGTAACTGATGTGCCAGGACGAGTCCTGGGCACTGTCCTTGTCCCAGAGGCCTCACCTGACTGCATGTCCAGCGCTGCCTGCAGCTTGGGGGGACAGTAGATGGCATTGGCCGTGGTACGTGCTGAAGTTAAGGCTGCTCTTGCTTTTGGCAGATTGCTCAGGGCATGGTAAGTCTTGCTCTCTAAGAGCTGCACTTCCACCAGCAGTGCCTTGTCATCCATCTTCTTCAACTCCCGAAGCAGCTGGGAGCCTGGCAGAGAGCAAGGACAAAACTGTGACTGCTCTGCATCAGCATCCACACAAAGAAGTCCCTGCAGGGGCCACCCGTCCTCCCCCAGCAGTCAGGGCTTTGAGGGAGGGACTTGAGGCTCACACAACCTGCTCTTCCAAGAAAAGGCATGGGAGAGGGCATAATGGTGGGACAGGGCCAGTGCACAGCTGGAGGATGAAGCAGTGTTGTGTCAGAGGTGGTGTGTGGGCAGCAGAATGTCCTGGAGGGGCTGGGCTGTTGGGATGGTCACTCTGGTACCTGTTCCCAGGTGATTTCCCTCTCCCACAGGGAGCTCCTGCAGAACTGCCCCCTCTGCATAACAGAGCACTCTCAAGAAACTCCTGAGAACATGGGATGAGGAAAGAATGATTTTAACGTGGGACACCTACAGGTCAGATTTAGGAGGCAGGAAGGGACAACCTAAGAAATGCCTAAGCTGCCACATCACAGCCTTGAGGAGAGAATGAGCCAGTCCTAGAGGAAACTTGTCCCCTTCTTTCCCCCACTGAAGAGGTAACTTAGGGTGAGCAGAGATAAAAACCTCCTCCTCCCTTGCTGTGCTTAGGAGCTGATAACCAGAGCTGAAACTGCAGAACTGGGCAGAAACAAATGGATTCTCCCTGGAAACATCCCTGAGAGACTCTGCTTGTACCTACTCCCCACAGCCATGGATACAATCTCCTCAGCCACACAGGAGTGCTGCGCGTAACACTGACATCCTGATACAGCATCAGAGCCTGGCCCAGAGGTACAGACCTTCCCAACTCCCCAGGCTGTCCCACCACCAGCCAAAGGATTAAATTAATTAAGCACAGCTTTGGAGTGTGGCCTCTGATCAGTTTAAATCTGAGTTCATTACGTAGCCCTGTACAAACTAGTTCTAATTCCACACTGAATGCCATGAACTCAATATTCTGATGAGATACATGTCACCCAGGTGACCCTGGACATGACACAGGTTCATGCCACCACACAGGTTAAGAAGTTCTGGGTCCCACGTGAGCAGTTCAGGCTGTGTCCATGCAGTTGCCCTTCAGCTCTGGCAGAGCAGGCTGTGCAAACACCCCCCCAGACAGCTTAAACCTCACTTAAAGCTTAAATCTCAATTACAGCTTAAGCCTCACCTACAGCACTGCAGTCATTCGCAAAATGAGCATTAGAAAAACACTAGGGGAGCTGTAAGAGGTCCTGCTTTACTCTGCTTTGGGGCAGAGCAGGAGTTCACTGGTTCATTACCATCCCTTGGGTGGTGCAGGGCCAAATTCTTAAAGCCTCTGTAAGACCTTGGCTAATGACACCCACAGAGGTTTTTCATTTCCTGGTTTTACTGGGGCTGTGTTTAAGCAAATTGGAAAAAAGCTGCTTTCTCCCTTCAGCCTCTGTGGCCACAGCAGAGTATTCCAGCATGCTCCAGCAGGAGCCAAACCTGTGGCCTTCAACTGGATACAGTTCCCAAAATTATCTGCACTGAACGAAGCACGAATCCCAGAGTGGTTTGGGTTGGAAGGGGCCTTAAAGCTCATCTCGTTCCACTCTCAAATGGGCAGGGACACCTCCCAGGTTGCTCCAAGCCTCATCCAAACTGGCCTTAGGCCCAGGTGAGATGGGTATGGTTGGTGAAACAGCGAGAACAAAAGACACCTCTAAGAGCTGTTATCACCCAGCTGCAGCAAAAGGTGGCAGAACTGGACGAGCACTGAGAAATTAAGACCCAAATCCCACAAAACTTCTCAGAGAACCTGACAGAGGCAATGGTTTTCCTCATCAGGAGTAAATTAAAAGCAAAGATTTACCACCACCTAGTGGAGCCTCACCTAGCTGCAGAGCTTCTTGGTACCTCTTGGTGTCGAAGTAGAGAGAGACCAGCCTCGCCTGGAGAACAGAAAAGGAACTGCTGTGAGGAAAGCCAGAATTGTATTCTTCTCTGCACAGACTTCACTACATTATTCCGTATTTGTCACATTGTGTGGTCCAGCTGTGTAAAGCCCACTGCACAAGGAGTAAACCCCTGCATTTTTAAGGAGAATTTCAGTGTAATTAATGCCCTGCCCTGACACATAAAAAGATCCGAACAGCACACAAGTGCTCTACTTTTAGCGGTATTTAAATGTGACAAGGGATGATGCTGCTCCACATGTTTGGGACCTGGGACCTACCTCCAGAGCCTGGCGTAGGAAAGTCCTCTTCTCTGATTTGGCCCATTCAATACACTCTAAACACAAGTCAACCTTAAAGGGAGCAGAAAGAAATCAGTCAATTCTAGACACTGTCAGTGCCCACCCCAAATGCAACAACACCAGAGGTGTCAAATGGAGGCATTTGGGGTAGGCACTAAAGCTTTCCCAGAGTTTAAACCCACAGTCATGGTGTATTTTCAATAAAGAAAAATAAATTTCATGTGCTTTAGGGCCTAGATAGATCATGTAATCTGTACAGAGCAGCAGAGGTGCTGGGCTCTGCTTTGGGGGCCTCATCCATCATTTCAAAGTACAGCAAAGAAACTCAGACTCCTCCCATATTTTTCAGGCTGAGACTCCCTTGATGGATAAAGCAGAACTGCTCCATCTCAATTAGATACTATTGCATCTTATCTGGCCAATAATACACACTAAGTCATCCTGTGGTTCCAAGCTCCGGAATGCCTCTTCCCAAAACCTCTGGATTGCAGCTCAGCAATGCAGGCCTTGTCGGCTCCTTCTCACTGCTTATTAAACGTGAGCATTTTATGAAAAGCCATTATGAAGTTTCAATTTATTATAGGGTGATAGCTGGAGCATTAGGAGCTGGAGAAATCTCCAATTTCACTGCTTTACTGGGCTCCTGGGAGCATTCTGGATGTGAGCTACCCTGCAGAAGCAGACAATCCTCAGAACAATTCTGAAAGGATTTGAGATTGCTGCATCAAGGACCTCACAGGTTGATGTCATCCTTCCTTAAGGTTTTGGATTTGGCTTCAGAATATGCTCTGAAGTGACTATTTTGACTGACTTTTTATTATTTCCATCACCATTATTCCAACCCGTTTTTCTTTTGCAACTGCACCCAAATATTGTCCTTTACACCAATCACCTTCAGAAAAGCCTGTAGCTGCTCATTTTCTCCTGACACTTTTAGGAGTTCTCCCTTCTCACCTGCACATCCAACCCCATTTTCCCTGACCTCATCTGTTAAAGCAAGAGGGGGAAAACATTCTGTCACCATTCATCACCCAGGAGCCACAAGGACTGAACAACAAACAAGGGACATTGGCTGGGTTACCTGCACTAGAGGATGACAGTTCTAATTCAGCTAATTTTGTGCTAGTTCGGCTAATGAGAATGTCACCTGCCCCTCAGCATGGCAGAACTTCTCCAGCCTGCAATCTGCCAGTCCCTGAGTGCAGATTTCATGTGGGTTTTGTCCCTAACCTGCTGCTCAGACCCTTCCTGTGCCAGCACAACCTGCTGCAGGGCAGCACAGCCTGGAAGCACTAGCAAGGTGCTCCTGTCCTTATCCCACTCCCAAAAAAGCAGTAATTTGGGTAAAAAAAAAAAATAAAATAAAAAAAGAACCCTAAGACAACTGTATCCTGTGGAGCTGATGAGAATAGAGTGAATCCTAAATCCTAACTGGGCACTATCTTAGACTGTCTCAGGTTTTCTGGTGGGGGAGCTCATCCATTGAAGCAGTTGACGCCCGGTAGCTGCAAAATCCTTTCCACTCCTGCTTCAGGAATAACTTTTGTGTCTCTGGGCAGTAAAACACTCCCTGGCCACGTGCAATCCTGACCAGCTCCTGGACAGCCCCCGAGCAGTGGCTCCTCCAGTTCTGTGCCACCCCAAACCACAGAGACCATTCCTGCTCCAAGCTCCCTGGGAACACATTCCCAACACTGATCACACTACAAAATACCCCCAGTGCTGCACCCACAATCACCGAGGTTGGAAAGGCCCTCTAAGATCACTGAACCCAACCATTCCCCAGCACTGCCAAGGCTATGTCCCCAAGTACCACATTCATACAGCTTTTAAACCCTTCCAGGAATGGGGACCCCACCACTGCCAGGGCTGGACAACCCATTCAGTAAAGGAATTTTCCCTAATATCCAAACTAAACCTCCCCTGGCACAACTTGAGGAAGCAACATGAATCTAAGACAAATGCCCATGGTGGGAGTCACTCCTAACCTGCAGCAGTGAAAGGCCTGCAGAAAAACATGGTTATTAATTTAATTATCTGATGATTTATTCGTAAAATACATCCAAATGCATTAAAAGTCTGCTCCCTGACATGAACAGTTCTTCAGTGAGAAGCAAACTAGATCAGGTAATGGTGTTGCAGGCTTTTGAGGAACTGCCTGGTGCTGAAGTGCAGCCTCACCTCCTGTCCTGTGGCTGCCTCCATGTCCAGGAAGAGGTCGAGCAGGGACCGGACCAGGCGCGCGGCCTTGGCTTTGCTGATGGAGTTCAAGAAGGGCCGGACGTACTTCAGGAGTCCTCCCAGCTCTGCAAAACCCCCAAAACATGAAATACAACCCCTGAGCCAAGAGCTGCACCGAGCTGGAGCAGCCACACATCACATGTACCAGCAGGACTTGTCACACCAAACATTTCCCAGGTGGTTTTTCAGCATCACGCACAGAACAGAGCAACAAATGGCACCTGCAGGGCAGCCCTGAAGCAAACAGGGGACTGCTCAGGGGACTGGGGGTTCCAGCCTCACCACAGCACTGCCTGTCACTGCAGCTGCACAGTTAGCACCAGCTGGAACTGCCTCAGGCATGTTTTAAAATGTAAGGATCTGCTAAATGCTCAGAGATTTTTCTATAAAATGAGGGATGGAATTTAGGTGTGTTTTTATTAACTGACAGTTTTGTGCTTTAATCTGCCCCACCTAGCCAAGCCCAGCATGCTGGATCCACCTTGTGCTCCACCACTGGAAAATTATATTCCTTAACACTCCAATGCTACCTTTACCTGATCAGCTCTGACCTCACTTAATTATATTTCTGCTTCTAAGTCTCCTCATTAATTCACAGTTATAAAACCTGTCTTTATAAGAGGTGGGAAAATGAAATCTGTTTTTATTTACGGAGAAACACTGAAGTGTCATTCCCAGGGAGCAGATGAATGTGGCAGCCACAGCACAGCAGCTCCAGCACTCAGAGCCACTCAGGAATGTTGTGGTGGAACTGCAGAGCACAAGTGAAAAGTCTCCCACAACACCACGTGGCTTTGGGGAGGGCCTGGCCAGGGCTGCTCCCAGTTTGGGAAGATGATCCTACAGAGGGGCAGGGTTCAGTGCTGACTCATCAGCACCGGGGCTGCACACTGAAATCACAGCTCTCTGCCCCAGATTTCCAAGTCTCACCCAAATATCAGGTGGATCTCACATTACTGTGTCTACAAGATTCCACACAAAAGAAAAATCAAAACAAAGCTGGTAATGACTAATTCAGAAATCTTCTACACCAAACTAGTACAGAATCAAAACCAAAATAAGAGATTAGTCTAATTATATTTCAATTAGTAGACGGAGGAGTATCAGGAGAATTTCAGTTTTGAAGGATTCCAATAGAAACAAATGTAAACAAGGGTTCTTCTGTGTTTCATTCAGCAGTAATGCTAAAGAATGCTAATTGTTATAACAACATCTTATTAATATCTAAAAATGATTCTTCATATTTTTTACTTTTTTAACCTATTTACTTTAAGTTTAATCAAGCCTGATACACCTCATTTATCACACATTTAACATGTGGAACTCACCTTTTTCCAATCACTCATAGCGATCACAGAATCCCAAGATGGGTTCGGCTGGGAGGGACCTTAAAGCCCAGCCAGTGCCATCCCCTGCCATGCGCAGGGACACCTTCCACTGTCCCAGCCTGCTCCAAGCCCCATCCAACCCGGCTTCGATTGGAAGCATCCAACTTCCAGGGATCCAGGGGCAGTCACAGCTGCTCTGGGCACCCAGTGGAAGCCATTCCCTGTGTCCTGATCCTCCAGGCCCTTGTCCAAGTCCCTCTCCAGCTCCTGGAGTCCCTTTAGGCACTGGAAGGTTTCCAAACATCTCAAAGTGCACATTTAGAACAAACAGAACTTATCTCGAGTGTGATCCTCAGCTTCATTTCCCAAACTGCAGTGCAGGAGATTGCAGGAGATCCTGACCCCAGCAAACCACAGATCCCGACCCCAGCAAACCACCTGGACTCAGTACAAGAACACCACACTCTCTCTGAACACCATGTTCTCACTGCCACACCTGCTTCCATAAAAGTTCGATTTTCTCTCTGCCACAGCATAAACAGGCAGCTTTCTCTACACTTATGGTGCAGCTACTTTAACATCTCAGCTTGCAACTTGCAGGCTGACAGTCTTTACTCCACAAGGAACCTGCTGCTCCATGACTTTTCCCACACCATCCTGTTCTGGGGTCCATTTAATCTCCAGTACAACTCCTGGATGCAAATCCCAGTGATTTCAATCCAAGGCAAACACTTTGGTCTCATACACAGCAAACAAACAACCACAGACAATCCAACACATCCTTCCAATGCATCAGTTCTGCACAGAGCTCCTCTCCAGCATCTCGGTGGGAGCTGGGAAATGTGGGCTCTGGATCTGTCTACTGAGGCTCTCCAAGATCCATCAGCTCTTAAGCACTACCAGGAACCCTCCTCCTGTGCATCCCTGAGCTCCACTAGCTCCTCAGGACCAGTGGAATCAGTACCCAACACACTCTTTCCCACAGGCACTTCAGAACAAAGAAGGAAAACTCCAGTGGAACACACTGCACTGTTTATCATCCCACTGATGTGCCCCAGAACCCCAGAAAGCAGATCCCAAGTCAACAGCTGAAATACAGCTGTGCATTCTGCAAATTCCACATTCAGCCATGCAGGCGCAAAGTTCCCACAGAAATTTCTCTCTCCTACCAACGTAACCATCAACTATTCTTAGGATTTTATTTTTCTAAAGAAAATGCAATGCCTGGTAAAAGGGGAGGATTGACAGCTCTGCAGAGTGATGAGCAGCAGCTCTGGAAAATGAAGCCTGCAGCTCATCCTCAGCAAAGTGCTTCCACCAGCTAACACTCCACTTATCCAAATTCTCCATCCAAGTTATTCCAACCCTACAGTTCTCTGAAATGCTATAAAAATCTGGAACTGTCATAAAGAAAAGTAATCAATCTACAAGTTTATCTGCTTGATAATGATTAAGGATTGAAGGGGGTCACTCACTGTTATTTTTGTAAACAAGAGCTGCAGTTCAGTAGAGCCACAGAATAGTCTGGGTTGGAAGGGACCTAAAACACCATCCAGTGCCACCTCTGCCATGGACAGGGACACCTTCCACTGTCCCAGGCTGCTCCAAGCCCCATCCCCAACCTAGCCTTGGACATTTCCAGAGATCCAGGGGCAGCCACAGCTTCTCTGGGCACCCTGTGCCAGGGCCTGCCCACCCTCACAGGGAACAATTCCTTTCCAATACCCACTTCCAGGGACAGTGCAGCCACCACCTCTTTGGGCACTGGAACCTCACAAACATGTCCAAGAAGTTCCACTGGCTAAAACCAAACCCTGTGCAGTGAAAGCCACAGGATTTCACTGCACAGGGTTTGGTTTTAGCCAGTGGAACTGCCCACCACTGGGGTCTCTGAGAGCAGCTGTACTTGATGATAGTGTTGCTGCCCTTGACTTGCCACTCCTACGCAGGAAGTTGACAGGAGGGGAAGGGTCAGAGCCCTTCCCACAGCTCCAGCACCACCCTAAGCCAGGGTACCCTTCCCTTCATCCCCCAGCTCCACAACTCCAGAAAACACCTCCAGACCCTGCTGATCTCCCTCTGACCTGCACACACACATCTGTCTTCTGAACGGCATTAAGTCCATTTTCTTCCCTCCAGAACACTCACTCTGCAGTTTAGTGGTACCTTTAATAGACCAGAAGCACATTCCATGTTTGCCCCCTCAAAACCCTGAGTATAATGAGCTAACAGTGCTACTTTAAACTCCACAGCCTTCCCCTTGAAAGAAAATAAATCAATCAATTACCACCCTCTGGCAAAACCCTGGAGCTCTTTTTCCTTGTACCAAACTTCAGCTTAAACTCACACTGCTCCAAGCTCTGCAGAGGTGAGGAGGCCACAAGAACTCTGCCCTCAGTTCTGCTCACCAGCAGCACATCCACACTAATCTGAAGAGACTCTGATTTCCCCGTTTTTACCCGAACACACACATCTCTCCTGCTGCAGGGTCCAGCCATGTTTGGTGATCTCTGGTGAGCAAACACCAGGGTTCAAAGGGCACTGGCACAGCACAGACACCCCCACTGAGCTCCCTGACTTCAGCCATGAAAGGGGCACTTGCACAGCAGCTTCCACTGTCCTGCAGGAGCAGGTGAATCCTGTGCTGGAAGCGTTTGTTTTCCCCCAGGAGCCCTAAAAGCAGCCCCCAGCAGGAATCAGAGGTGGACACCTAAGTGAGGTGACAAGAACAGGACCTTTGTTTCCAGCACTCTCTCAGGGCCAGTCATCCACTGTCCCAGTGGACATCCCAGTCCAACAGCAATCCACAGCGGGAGCAGGGCCTGGAATGCTCATTCCAGCACGTGTGATGTGGGCAGAGCAGTGACATGGCCCAGCCCAACAGGAGTTTCCCAAGCCCAGTGGGACACTAAGGGACATTTCACAATAGATACAGACTGTGACCTGGACCCGCGGCTGAGCCCTCACAGAGCTTTCCATGAGCTACTCCAAAGTTAGTAGGACTAACTCCTACTAGGAGTTACAAGGACTCCTGCTGCCCCAACACTTCCAGTGTGATTGAACCTTCTGCTGGCTGCTTTCCCCACCCCGTGCCAGACTTTCAAGTAAACATTTTTCACTGCCCAGGGCTGCAGCCCAACCACAGAACATTCTGCGTACGGACACAGAGTGTCCTCAAATGCTCCAAGGGAAAGGCACAGCACAGCCCTAAACTGCTGAGTGCAAAACAAGCAACTGCTGCCTTGAGCTCTCCAGGGAACAGGACACAGGAACAGACTCAAAATCATCACTGAAAAGAGAACTCGACTCCATCCCTGTCCCCTCACACACTCACAATAGAGAGACTGTCCCATGCAGAGCTGGGTAGGGGCTGCTGATGTAATGATCCAGCAGATAAATCAATTGATTGTGAGAGGAGCTGCTGGTGAGACAGTATCCTATGGGACAAACTTTCCCATTTGAAACCAACAAGGAGACATCTCTCATGTCAAACATAACAACTTAGCAATACTTTAGTCACTCATACTGAAACAGCTCCATATCAAAGGGCCACAGACTGAACTGTGCATTGTGTGGAACACTGGGCCAAGTAACACCAGATAAATATTTATGTTCTTTATTTGGTTTTAAGTTTCTGTCTTGTCTCTGAGAGAACATTTCCTGCCAAAAGCTGTTTTTACAGTTATCCCACTAAGTAAGGACACTAAATCCATTGGCTGCAGGATCTCCTGCCTGTAACCTCAATTCCTGATTTCAGGCTCACCTTCTGCCTGCCCAGTCTTGGCCAGCAGTGACCCCAGCTCCAGGATGCTCTGCTCTTTGACTTGCACCGCTTCCTCATCATTTTCTTGGACATCACGTTTCACTGGGAAGAAAAAGAACAGGAAAGTTGCCTTTAGTGGTGTTTAGTGGTGGAAGACCATCACTGCTGGTCAGCTCCTGGAGAGGTGCCCAAAGCAGGTCCTGCTCCAACAGGCACCAGGGAGTTCAGCCTGGCCCAAGAGGTCTGGGAAGTTTAAATCCAGTGCAGAGAAGTTTGCAGTGCTTTGTCTGTGCTCCACAGGGGCTTTACCAGCCCAGAGGTCCACCTGCAGACTTCAGCTCCAGGTTTGAACAATCTCAGCTTGTCCACCTGTGCATGTCATTTACAAACAGCACCACAAACCAGACCACACTGGAGCCATAGAACCAAGTAAGAGACATTTAATGGCACTTCTGGGGTTGGGTACTCCACTGTGGGACTGCTGATGTTGCTGCTTTGTGTATTAAACCGAGATCCCATGGATAAAATGCAGCACAACATCAGCAAAGTGAGGTGGGTACATCCCTCCCCACTCTGGTGTCCCACCCACTGCCAGTGCTGAGTGCTGGCAATGCTATCACCCTCTGCTCCAGGGAGTGACTCTGCCCTGAGGCAGATAAAGGGACAAATGACAGCCAACAGCACAACCCGAGTGTGCACAGCATCAGTTCCAGGCGAGTTATCCACTACACAGTGCCCTTCCCTCCCCGCCACCACCCCCAGAGCAGGGAGCTCCTCCAACTTCCACATAAACAGAGCCAAAACCCCGCTCTAGGGAACTGAAACTGTGGCTCTCATCCCCTGTAATTTCCTACCAGAAGTGAGGGACCTTCGCTCTCAAGGAGAAAAGCATCACAACAGCATTGTCTGGGCCGCTCCTGATCCTCCCAACCCACAATAGGGGCTGTGAGTCCTGACTGAGCCTGACTCGCTGAGAGCTGCAGCTCCTACTGAATAAGCAGAAAAACACTGAGGGACAAACAACTCTGACAGCCCTGACAGCACCTTCAAAGTCTAACAGGGACACTCGGAAAACTTTTCCCGATACAGCAGGGTGAATGCAGGTCGCAGCACCTCTGCAGAGGTCACCACACAGCAAAAGAATCAAGAACTCCTGGTTTAAACACCAGTTTCGAGGGCCGCATGCCCCACATCACCTCCAAACCCCTCAGAGCACCGACACCTCCCTGGCACCACAGCCCAAAGGGGCCCGTGCTGGGACCAGCACCCGGCTGGGACACGGAGAAGCGAAGCCCGAGGGAACTTCTCCAGCGAGGAGCGGAGCTCGACCGCAGCACCCGGGCAGCCGCCCCCGGCTCCGTGCGAGCAGCGCTGGGAGGACGAGTCAGCACCGGCGGAATGTCAGCGCTGAGGGAGTAAACATCGCTGCCGGCAGAGCGGTCCCGGCCTTGGGTACGGCCGGACCGGGCCGTGACACTGCGCCCCAAACACGCCGCGAAGCCCCCCGACCCAAAGAGCCGCGACATCCCGCCGGTACCGGCACGGCCACGGCCCCGCCGGGATCCCGCACACGCCGATCCGGGATCTCGGGCCGGCGGGTTCATCCCAACCGGACGGGGAGGAGCGGCCGGCCCGGCTCCGGGGCTGCTCTGAGCGGCTCCGCGGACATGCACCGG
>VWZS01009602.1:0-137330 GCA_013397075.1 Rhabdornis inornatus
TTGTTTGGTTGTGGTTTTTTTTTAATTTTTTGTATTGTTTTGGTTTTGTTTGTTTTTTTCTATTTTTTTCCTGTGTGAGTTGTTTTGTTGTTGTTGTTGCTGTTTTTTGGCCTGTGATGGTAACAGGTAAGACATCCTCCTGTCTTTATCTTGACCAATGTTTTTTTTCCATCTTATTTTCTCCCCCATCCTGCTGAAGTGGGGGAGGAAGAGAATGCTGGCAGCCAGCCTAGGTCAACCCACCACACAGTTTTAGTTGCCACAATTGACAATCAAGTTTTATCTTCTATGAAAAGATGGAATACTATAGAAAGAATAACTTATACCCCACATTCTTGTGCCCTGATGGCTTACCTGAGAAGAAAATTATTTTGAACTCTGCTTGATAAATCTGAGTTGATTTTTACACAGAATTCCTTGAAAGTGCAACACACAGTACTGTAGGTACACAAGTTTTATTCTTCTTTTGGTAAAGTATAAGTAATCTTCAGATCGTTGAAGAAGAAGTTAAATTGGTTAAAAAAAAAAGGTATTTATAGAAAAACCACAGAATGCTGAGAAAGCCTTTATAATTGTTGGATTTTGTCTTTAAATTGCATTCAAGTTTACTGTGCTGTCTCTTTCATAGTGCAGTGCCTGATTATTCCTGAGCTGAGAATGTGCAGGATTTCAGAAGTTTGTGAAATGTGCTTTTGACTCTCATTTAAGCAGATCATCCTATTAAGCAAGCAAAGGTTGACCCCAAGAATATTCTAAAAGGGATAATATCACATTAGTGGTGGAAAAAAAACACCTACTGATGCATGAAAGGCTTCATTTTCATTCTCCAGCTCATCACCAGTAGCTGGGAATTTTTTTCTATTTTCAATCTTTTCCCCCTCTAACATAGGAAAAAAAAACTTGGTACCTTAGCCAAAATATTTAAACACCATTAAATTCAAAACACTGATCTGTGCTGCCTGTGTAGTTCCTGTGTGGTACTGAAGAGGGGTGGAAACAAAGAAAAAAACAACGGTTTTCATTTGTCACCCTGAGCTGTGGCTCTGCCCCTCCCTCCCTCACCACTGAGTCTCTGAACTTGGGGAATTGTGAAACTTTCATTGCTGTGGAGGCTTGTTACATCAGAAAAATTGTTCCAAAGAAAGCAACAATTATGACATAAGCACATCTGGCTCTAGCAAATTATTCTTTATTAAGCTTTCATTTAATTACATGTGCTGAAAGGTCTGCTTTTGATTACTGTAATTTTTTTTATTTGTCCATCTGAATGATAGTAATGTTGGAAATTACATACAAACCACCTGGCTTTTTTTTTTTTTTCTCACTAATAAGGCAAAGTTTATGTAGATCTATGTGTAGAAGAGGGATTAGGATCTTCCTTGTTCATGGCAGGAGAATTATTCATGACTCTAATTCAAGGTGAGGCTTTAAGTTTGGTCACTGGAAAGAAATTGGACCAAATTGGGTTTGTTCAGTAAACACTTTTTATTGCTTGGGATTGTTTATTTTAATATAAAAGTCTATGTTTCAGTTAGACTTTTTGAAAAGTTCCACTAGAGCTTTTTTTTGTACTTTCATTACTATTTACAGGAATTTGTAAGGCCTAGATTCATTATTAGAAGATATGTCACTGTGCAGAGAGATGGAGACATACCTTTTTGGCTATTTTAACTTTGCCTTTTGGAAGGAAACTGTTCTTGTGGCAGCTCCCAGTAAAGTTTCTGGAGTTAATGGTTAATTTCTTGCTAAGAACAGAAAGACCTGGGTTCTTATTGCTTCTGACAGGGGCTTATACCTCCTTTTCATAAATAGCCTTATAATTTTACCAATTTTTTTTTAATATTCAGGCACAGTGGAATTTTTTGCTCAACACCTTGACTATCATTAGCAAGAAGAAAAAAAAGAATCAAGAAAAATCAGCAAAAGTCAAATGAAGAAAAAAGATATTGATGTTTGGGAGTTTTCCAGACTTTGGTTTTTTCTCTTTTTGCAAATAGCAGAAAGGGCAGCCACAAACAGGAGCTGAAAAAGAACCTTTAAAAGAAAAAACACCAGTGGGGGGAAAAAAAAATAAAAAAAAGTATATTTACAGCTTCTTTCTTTAGGAATATTGCAGGAATATATGTATATCTTCTTGTCTTCCAGCAACTGTATGCAGCTCAGCTGGCAAGCATGCAAGTTTCTCCTGGAGCCAAAATGCCATCTACTCCACAGCCACCAAATACAACAGGGGCACTTTCACCCACTGGCATGAAAAATGAGAAGAGAGGGACCAGCCCGGTAACTCAAGTTAAGGTATTTTTCAGTAAAGAAAAAAAAAACTTGGTGCTTGAGAAGGACAGTAAAAGCAAATGATCTCTGTAATTGTTTTACAGTTGGAAGTTGTACAGTTCTTTAATATTCAAATAAAAAGTTCAAATATTCAAACAGTACAGTGCTGTAATATTCAAATAAAAAGTTCTGTTTTAGTGCTGCATTATCAGTGTAGAGAAGGGAAGAGAAAGCATTGGTTTCCAAAAACACCAGGCGTCCCTCTTCCTACCAGAGGCAGCACAACAGATTCATCAGGAAAATGTGATATTTTCAAGATTTCAGTTTGTAATCTGCTAACACGCATGTATGGCATCCATTTCATGAATTGTCTCACATTGAACTCTTGAGTATCTTAAAATGTGGTGCTGGCTTATATTGTTAGGGTGAGAGAGAGACTGCAGAGCTTCTAATTATTTTACAAACCTCTTAGCTGACCTTAATTCTACAATTTTGGAAAAGCCTCCCATAAAAATAATATGTAAGGCAGGGCTCTGGGGAAAACATTGTGTGGCTGCAGATTGATTTGACTTTTGCTGATTTCACACAGCTGCTGACAAACCCGCTGCTCCTCGCTGCTTATTGTCACCAGGCTGGAGGCAGGCAGCTCCAACGTGGCATTTGCCAGGAGCCTGGAATGGGCACGGTGCTCCCTGTGGAACCCACGCAGCAGCCTTTGGGTGGCACTGCCTGCTGTGGTTGGGGGTTCCATGAAAATTAAAAACACGCTCAAACTGGAAAAAAAAAAAAAATTAAAAAAAAAAATCGATGTTCAGATGTTTTACCCATTTGAATGTTAGTGATATAAATGCTGAACAATTGAAATAAATCTGAAGGTGGCATCTAGTGGCTTTGTGGGGGGAGAGAGAGAGAGAGAGGATGTGTTGGGGGATTTTTTTGCTGGCTGCTAACACCTTACAGGCAAACACTCCTTAGCTTCTTAGCAGCCTGAAAAGATTTTACTCACTTGAGGTAGTGGTTTCTCTTTTTTTTTTCCCCCCATATTTTTGACGTGAGAGTAAAATATCATTTGTTTTTTCATTATCATCAATCATCGTGGTAAAGTGTGGGGGAGTAGATATTTCTGCCCGGGCTGATAAATTTCCATGACACTTTTTTGCTAGGCTGAGAGTACTAATAAATAAAAAACTATTCCATTATGGCCAGATCTAACATTTATTTAGCAAAGCGCTCACTTTACTTAGCTGTAGATGTGTTTTAGTCTAATATTTTACCTCTTGTAATCCAGCGCCAGGTCTGAGAGCAGGCAGGGAAATTTACCGCAGAGTTTGCCACGGTCAATACAGGAGCCACCAAAAGCAGAGAACAACTGCTCCAGCAAAGGTGCCACAGCACAGTGACACCTGACCCCAGTGATTTATGGCACTGCCAATACACTCCTGGCTGCTTTAATGTGAAAAAGTGATCCTGGGAGCCAGTGAGCCAAATGGACCTACACCAAAGCAAACCTTTACTGCATGAATCGAATTTTCCCTGGTTAAATTCAAGCACATATCTTCTTGAACCAAGGCCAATGCTGCTCCAGGCTTTGTGGCCAGCTGAGTCCTATTACAAAATTGACCACATGCAAATTCTTGGGGGTTTCCCTATATAATGTAACTTGAATGGACTAAAGTATACGTTAATAAAATTGAAGCCTTTTTATGATTATTTTTATTAAGCACACTACTGCATTCAGAATGTTAGAGATGAGCTACAAGTGCTTTGTGTGGACAAACACCAATAGCTAATGGAGAAATTATTAATACAAAAGCAGTACCTATATCCAGTCTCTGCAGATTGTTATCTTTGTTAGGTGTGACAGCTTTGATGGTCATGCATTGCTTAACAAATCCTCTGTATTTTCTCTGGTTTTAAGCAGTTTGTGTAAACTACATGCATTATTTACAGAACCAATGCAATTCTTTTATGGAAGTCAGACCTTTCAAAAAGTGATGATGGTTTTCCTTCAGCCAGTGACCAGAATGTTTTCCAGTTTTTTGGTTTCCTTGCAGAAATGACAATGCTGTCCATGTCATACAAACAAACAAGTTCTGGCAGTGTTTAGAGTTCTTTCATTGTCACGTCAGTAAAGTATTTAAAAATTGAATGCTGTAGCATAGATTCCTATGTGCACATGTTCACAGTACCTAAAACCTCATAGTCTGAATGGGGCTCTGAACTCTTGGAAAAGTTTATGTAAAAAGTTTTGTATCTGTGCAAGGAAAGAATGGGAATGTCATGCAGTTTTATGGGAAGAGTTTAAAGCTGATGATAAGATGGCATTATAAATACCTGTTTGTAACATTTTCCTGTTTAATGCATTCTGTGTGACCAGATGTATTCTGCTAAATCACTGCTTGACAGTAAGGAGAATGGAAAAGATGAGATAATGTGATGCATTATTGTATTTTGACATAATTCTAAGCTTCGAAGTGATCAGTGCAGTGTTTTAAAATATGAACAATCTCTTACATCCAGCATAATTCTGCTCTGGGCATATTTTAAATGAGAGATCTGTCTTACTGGGCTCTTTAATGACAGAAAATCACCATTTCACAGTTTTCCAAGTGCTCTGTCTTGCTTAATGTATTAAGTGGAAGGAACAAGCTCAAAGAATGGGAAGAAGGGCGCACTGCAAATGTTTATTCTTATCAAAGAAATTAATTGCTTGAATAAGCCTTCTTCAAAAAGTTGAGATATTTTTAGGTGGACCTGTTCTGCAGCACAGAAGCAAGGCATATGTCAGAGACAGTTTCTTCCACAGCTGCAAATGAAAAGTATCAAATCATATAAAGGTGCTGATACCAGATTGACAGACCCTTAAAAAATGTTCCTTGTCTTAATGCAAAGAAAATATACAGATATGCTAAAGGTTAAATGCAGCAGAAGTAAGTACAGAATACGGGAATAATACAGAAGCATCAAACAAGGAGCAAAATAGCAGTTATGTGGAAAATAGTTTTGATTTTTGCATAATCTGTCAAAAACTTGGCATTTTAATGATAAAATATCATAAAGTTAACAAAATTAAATAGTAGAAAATAAAAAATATTTTTAAATGCATGTGGTATGTAGTCACTCCCCTAATAGTAAAGGAATTTGAATTCAGTGAAATTATTATCTCCTATTTTGAGGGATCAGCAAAGATTATTTCACTAAAGAAAACATGCACTCTGAATTACATGCATGGGATGTATAAGCTAGCAGCAGCTCCAAATGTGGGCCAAAGAGCTGTCAGGGTTTCCAAATGATTCTTTCATAGTAGTACTTCTGATTCCTTAATTTCTAATACATTTAAAAATAAGCTACATAACTTATTTTTATAGTGCCAGGAACTTTTCAAATAGAACCAGTGCAAAAGCATTACCGAGCTGCTGGAAATTTTAAATAATTCTTTGTAAATGCCCTAGGTTAATTTAGATCTCTGAAAACACATTAGGAAATTAAGCTGTAATGTGAGCTAATTCAAATTTTAATTTGGCAAAAAGAATGATCCAGTCACATAGTTAATGTAAATAAGAAGCATAACACAGAGAAATTAATGAGGTTTCCTTTCGTTGAATCTTAAGGGAGGCAGATAATTAGCTTCTTTTGTTATTATTGCTGCAGAATGTGGCATTGTCTTCGAGGTGTAAAGCAACTGCTGCTTGCAAAATGATGCATTCATTTGTCTTTTGCTAATAGTTATTTACATGAAACTCTTGCAGGATGAAGCAGCTCAGCCACTGAATCTCTCAGCCCGACCCAAAACAGCTGAACCTGTCAAATCCCCAACATCTCCAACACAGAATCTCTTCCCAGCCAGCAAAAGCAGCCCGGTGACAGTGACAAACAAGAGTGGCATCCCCAGCCCGCTCAGTGGATCTCTGGCAAGAGGATCCTCTTTAGGTAACTGCCCTGTCCTGGGGGAAGCACAAAATAGATGTTTTCTGCATGAAATTCCGGCCTGAGCACACTCAGCTCTGGATTAATGAGATGCTTGGGTGTACATTTGTATTTAACGTGGGAAAAAAATATTAAAAAATATATATATATTTAAAAAAAAATCAAGCGAGGAATGCTTGATTACCAAAGTTTTACAGGAGTATCCAAAGAGATGTATCAGGGTGTGACAAACACAGGAAAGAAATACATGATGTAGGGAATGCATACAAATATACACAGAAATAAATCAAGACACATGTATAAAACTTGTAAAACAGGTTTGTGTGAATATCTCTCCTAAAGGCATCTGCTGGGTGTATACACACAAAGTTAACTTTTAAATTTTGACTTCTGGCTCAAAAAAATAGAAAAACTGTCTTTGCACACACATGGAGCCTCACCAGATCATAAATGGATTTTTTTTTTTTAATAAAGATGGAAAGGCATCAGTCCAGCCAGTTGGACAAATATGTTATTATTTGATCATATTTTTGTTATTTTTCTCACCCATCTGTCAAGATTTTGTTGATTCATATGGTTACAAGTAGGGAATTTTTGACCTGTGTTCAAGATTCTTTAAGCTTATTAAGTGATGAAACAAAATTGGTCTGAAAACTATGTATGAAGACTACTTTAACCAGTCAAGAAACAGAATCAAGAGCTGCAGAATGTAGATGATCAGCCCTAAAGTTCAAATAGTAAATTTTAACAGTGACTAAATACTTACTACAGACCACTTATTCACAATCTGTAGCTCAAGTGTACTTGTAAAATATATAGAAACACTTGTGAATAATGAATAGATATGTTAAATACATATATCAAATATATAAAAATTATGGGTTTTTTCCATTCCCAAGCACTTGGGAACATCATGATCTCTGAAAGATATTTTCTGCAACTATCTGGATACTCTACCTGTCAATTTACTTGCAACTATCACTGCACTGTCTTACATTAGAAAATAAAATATCAGTCTGAAGACCATTCAAGAGAAAAGAACACAGAAGAGAAATAGAGCCTAAAGTATAAATATTTTTCATGTAAAATCATAAAAAAATGTTGTCTCAATCCTTAAGTATAAAAGTACTGGAAGACATTACCAAAAAATCAGCAAGCTACGTAGGAGCTTTGCTACTTTTCAAAATCGATGTAGATGATTAGGAATCTAAATCACTTTAAAAATCATGCAAATATGGTTCCCACCTTCTTTAGCGTCCAGAATGGAACTTAGTGGCTGAAATGGTTCTGAACATTGCAAACTTTCCTCAGCAAGAACAACTTGTTGTCTTATAATACATTATTTTTTATTTTGGAGAGGGATCCCTTGATGGGATGGGATGAAAACATCACAGTTTAAATCCCTTCTTACTTAGGCCTTAGTGTTAAATTAAGCATTTGGTTCCCAGGATAAAGTGTGAGAAACCCTTAATCATTTTGATTTTAAAATAATGCAGGGTTCTTCGAGGTTGAATTTGCTGTATGATACTCAGCTGAACTTCAGTGAAATGAAAAGGATATGAAAATTTTCTTTGAAGGTTAATCCCAAATCTTAGCCTGTTTGGGGTTTTTTTGTTGCTGTTTTGGATTTTGGTTTTGGTGGTTTTTTAAACTTTTTTTTTTTTTTTAAGTCAATAAGTACAGAAATCTAGCAAATTCAGATCTTTTATAAAAGACATTTGCTGGTCAGGCAGATGCACAGGGCACACACAAACTGTGATTGCTCAAAATTCCCAAGGTAGGATATATGTGCACCAATCTGTCCATGTATATGGATAGATTATAGGTTATAGTATAGAGAATACTTCCATGTAGGAGCAGGTGGATAAAAGTTTTATCACAGCAACAACAAAAAAAAGACAGACACAAAATAATTGCTGTCTTTTTCTCTCAAATCTAAAACTGTATCTGGGGTACTGATCTGCATGAATGCATTGTAAGATGTAACAGCAATTCTTACCTGAGTTTGATGCTTGTTGAAAAGTTTTTTCCTGTTCAGAGTGATAGAAAGAAAACTGCTTTTTTCTCTACTGATTTAGAGATTTATACTCACGTTATGGTGATAATCAACTTTGTCCCCAAAAAATAAATGTGTGTGCTCTTTCTGAAATGGAAATCCAAATGTCTAGTGATGATTCTCTCGATAAAAAAATTCTAAGCACTGACATGGAATTTCATGGCCTAGTAAATGAGATTCTTTCCCTTTGTTAATTTCATTAATTATTTTTAATACCTCAAAAGGTTTCCAGTTTCAGCTTCAGGAAAGCAGGGCTTTAAACACATATTTAAATTTGAGTCCATGAGTATGCTCAGATAGCTCCACATCAGGCTTCCCCAAGACCTCAGTGGTTTTATTTCTAACAGGAAAAGAAGTGCATGAGTTTCTCAATCACTTCAGTAGAGTAATTCAACCTTCAAATAGAAAACAATTGTCATTTCTCCTGCAGATGTTGGTTGGGTGCAGCTCTAAGAGTGTAAGAGCAGAGTTCTTAACCTGGATTCCAATTTAGATAATTACCTAAATAAAATGTGTTCTCTGTTTATAGATATCCTTTCCAGTCTTAATTCACCTGCCCTATTTGGGGACCAGGACACAGTAATGAAAGCCATTCAGGAGGCCAGAAAAATGAGAGAGCAAATCCAAAGGGAACAGCAGCAGCAACAGCAGCCTCATGGTGTCGATGGAAAATTGCCCTCCATGAATAACATGGGTCTAAACAACTGCAGGAATGAAAAGGTAATGTCTCCCATTCCCCCCCAGTCTGTCACTCACTCTTCTCTTCCCTGCTAAATAGCTTCTCATTTTTAGATGGAATTTCTTTTTAGAGCTTTTAGCCCTCTCTGGTCTCATGTTAAACACACCCTGTCGCTTGGCAGCGCCGTGCTCTCAACTCCTCCAGGTTCACTCAGCAGCATCACACCCAGCATGCACACACGTGACAAAGCTCCAAGTGTGCACACAGGAACATGGAAAAGGGGTTGGCTGAAGCTTCCATTGCTCGTGGTCACTAGATTTTGAACAGTGGTTTTGAGAATGGCTGGGCTGATAAATATGAAATAATAAAAGGCCAGTTCTGTGCTGGCGTGGTTGAGTATTACAATGCCAGTATGAATTGAGTGTGCTTCAGTCTGAGGTTCAGGTGCAGCAAAGTACTCAGGCTCAAAACATTTGTTTCTCAGTTGCAGCAGGAAATTAGAGATAAAACCTTCTCTGTTGAATCTCCAGTGTTGAATCACTGGAATGAGGTGGCACACTAGAGTGAAAGGGTAAATGAGAGGAAGTGTTGGGATAACAGGACCAGCACTGGGCTGAGCAGGACATGATCCAGCTTACAAAATAGCAACCCGGAAAGGTAAGGAAAGTTTTTATCATACTTGCTTTGAGGAGCAGTCAGAGGACAAAAAGACTCTTGGAAAATCCTCTGGACCTGTGCTGTCTCACTCTGTGGCCTTTCCATGGTCATTTTTAGGTCTCTGCATGTGCAGCAGGGCAGGAGAGCAGAGGATCTGGAGGATGTTTCTCTGTTAGCTTCCCTAGAGGTGCCACGGGCTGCAAAAATGCAGCACACGAGTGATTTTTCACCACTGACACAAAATCAGAGACCACAATACTTTTTCCAGTCAACACGAGAGGGAAAACGATTTTCCCAGTAATCACTAAAGCTTTGGGAAATACAACGTTTATGATGAAATCTAGTAATGATGGAAAGAAAACGGACAAATTAATTAATTGTTAAAACACTCCAGAACAACAGGTGGTTCCAATGCCTACAAAAATTCTGTGATTCTCTGTATCAGAGGGCAGGGTGGGTTCTTTATTTCTTGGGTGAGGGAGGGAAGATTATACACACAAAGACTAACAGCAGTTTTGAGTCCAGGCTGAGTATAATGCTCAGCAGAATATTAACTGTAACTTAAATGATGAATTTGATAATATTCTGATCTTTTCTCAGCCCACAAGGGAATGCTTGGGTGAGTGTTTTGTAGCAAGGCACAGAAAGACAAAGAAATGTCATAAACAGACCTATTAAAGATTGTTATACACCTTTTAATTAAATTTTATGTTTTTGCATGATAGTTTCTTTACAGCACTCAGAACAAGTAGTGCCTGTTAAAAACAGATTGGTTCAAATGTTGCCAAACAGGATAACCAATGCTTTCTGAGTCAGACTCAGTGTCTAATAAATATATATGTCTGCTAGTATTAGTTTAAAAGTCATAATTGAAGACCTCATTTAATATAAGCTGATATTATTAAAAATAGAGAAATGAATAACTGATCAAGCAGCCTGTATTCAAACACTCTAATTGTAAAGTCACTGTTTGTCTTAAGTAATCAAGAGGCAGAATACTAAAGCCCAGGTTATAAAAATATAAAAAAAATCACATACATGATCCGTATTAAGAGTTTATAAAATTATGCTTACTTTAAAATTTATTTTATGAGTTTCAGGGGCTTGACATTTAAAAAATATCTAATATGCAATAAGGGCTGTTAAAAGAATTCTTAACATTTGATTTCACTTTGAAAAATAAGTATAAAAATGGCATCCACTTACTTATTGAGTCTCTTCCCTGTGTATTTTCAGTATCATGTTTATGTCTTATATTGAATATAACAGGTTCCTATTTCATCTTTCACCCTTTAGAGCAGAGTCAGTAAATATTTCAGTGAATAATCTGAAATTTCTATTTGGTGCTGGTTACTCGAAATACACGGATTGATGCACAGCTTCCAGATTGAGGTTGTACATCAGGCAGTCTGAGCAAAAAAAAAATTCTTTTACTTGCAAATATAGCAGAGTGAATCCGAACCCTTTAACAAATACAAACAACATCATTCTCAAATGCCATTTCTTGTGAGGAGACTTCTCATGGTAGCACTTGCAACTTTTAAAACCTACGAATAAAACAGCAGCAGGGAAATCTGTTGTTAAGTCTCTCGGTGACCCTGTGTAATCCTGCTGGGTTCATTTATTCTAGCAGGTACTGGAGAACCATGGAGGCAGGAAAAGCTTGCAGTAGGTGCTCTGGTTTTCCCTCTGGTGTGCTGGTCTGTTATCCTTGCCCCACAGACGTGAGAAAAGGCAGGGGTTGCAAAAGCACAGGACATAAATCAGTCATTTTCAGTGATGGTGTACCCCCAGTCTTATCCTAAAGAAAATAAAAGTATTAATTCGGTCATGAATACTAAGAAAATGGATTTATATTTTATAGCAGGTATAAAATACATTAAAACCAGAAGCATCTTTGCACAAACAGAATTCTAGAACACTCTTCTTTCCCCCTTCACCCCCTGCCTTTCAATTTTTGCATTATGATATACTTCTTTTACTCTAAAAATGATGGGCAGGATGATCAAAATGGAGGTGGGGGAGCAGGAATGCTAGATCACTTCAATTAGAGAAACATAATTTTGAAATAATTGTATGCCAAGAAAACTGCGTATAGTTTCTGTCATAATCCCAGTGAAGCTTTGATAACAGTTGCAATTTTGGATTGGTTTCTTTTGAAGAATCAGGACCCTGTGTTTTCAGGACCAAATTTTCAGAAATTGGCTTCAGGTAATTAGACTTGTAGAAATGAGTAGCTGGAAGCTGGCACCAGAAAAAGATGACAAATTAATTGCCTGCAGCTGGTTTAGAAAAGCTATTGAGTTCTGGTCAGTTACTGGTGTGCAAGTTCAGATAGTTGGTAATAGTTTGTTGTGCAAATGATTGTGCTCACAAAATTATGTACATAACTTCAAAGCCTGGGCTTAGGCCTTTTTGAAAAAGTGTCATTTAAATATCAGAAAGCTTTGTATTTGGTTACAGACACAGAATTGAAAATTGCTTGTGTTCATATTCTGCTGTTCAGGAAAAAAAAAAAATCTACAAAGCTTTCAAAGTGCTCGCAGAGATTGACTCATCATAAAGGCCATAACAAAAACATCCAGCACTCTGGGACAGCCCAATTTTGTCATTTGCCAAAGCATTAAGGTTAGTTTATAGTTCTGAGATGACAGCATCCTGTGGAGTTATCTGAGTCTGTGTGTGCTGTGGGTTGGGTTGGGATGGGCAGGTGAGCTCCATGCAGGCAGCAGTGGGATGGGGAGCAGGGTCAGAAGGGTAAAATTAGAAAATCTGTGGGTTGATTAGTATAGTTTAATAAGTATAGCAAAAGCTGTGCATGCAGGCAAAGTGAAACGGGGAGTTGATTGAGTGCTGCCCATTTCCTGGCAGATGTTCAGCCATTCCCAGGAAAGCAGGGCTTCAGCACGCTGAAGTTACATGGGAAGACAAATGCCAAAACTCCAAACGTTTCCCTCTCCTTGTTCTTTGCCCGGATTGTGTTGCTGAGCCTGATATATCACATGATGGGGAATATCCCTGGCCTGGCTGTGTCCGTGCTTGGCACACCCCCAGCCTCCCCTCTGGCAGAGCAGCACCAAAACCACAAAAGGTCTTGCTGTGGAAGCCCAGTTTGGCAATAGTGAAACATCTCTGTGTTATCCAGCGCTGTTTTGGTCCCAAATCCAAAACTCAGCAGCACGTGAACTAAGTTTAAGTCTGAGCCTAAACCAGTACAATGCACATGAGGCAAAAAAAAAAAAAAATCACTATAACAGCGTTGAATTTTTCTGCTCCACCTCAGGTGGAGCAAAAAGTTCCAGTGTGATCTAACTGAGAAAAGGGAAGAGTGATGGTGTAAGTCATTTTACAGAGTAAACAGAAACACTGGGGAAGGGGAGAGAGTTAGGAAAATGAGGAAAATAATATACAGAACTTTTACTATGTGATAGAAGCAAAAGTAAAATCATACCAAAAATTCATCCTTGTTTAGAGGATGTGACTTTTTTCCAGTCAAGCCATGTTCACCTTCAACAAAAAAGAGTACTTAAACAAAATCTGCATTGCTTCAGCTACTTGTATTTATTTTAGTATTTCAAACTACCGTCATTGCCTAGAAGATTTGCTTTGATTTAAGGCTTTAAATGAATCTGAAAATGTTATATAATTTATAAGATAACTGACATTATCTTAAGAAGAATCAGATCCTATCTTTTTTGTACATAAAGCAGGAAAACGCTGACAAAGATGCTTCAGAAAATCTTGGCATAAAAAATATAGGTAGTACTGTGATTGGAGAAAAATATATGAAGTCAAGGTAGAATAAATACAAAACCAATTACCACAACACATTTGTATCCCCACATCCCCATTTACGTACCATGAAGGATATTCATTGAGATCTGAGAGTAAGCAGAATTTAATATGACATTTTAATGTTTATATTCCATTCTTACTCTTTTGTAGACTTTCAGACAACTGTGTATTTGCAGTAGGAAAGCAGAATTAGACCCCAAAATAAATGACATGAGTCATTGCCTGCTTCCTGGGAATCATGGTTCTTTAGCACCTCTTCTAATGAGCCTTTTATTCCTTTCTTATTTCTAAATCAAAGTTTCACAAGTTGAATCCACGTAATTTATCCTAATATAGACCACAGTTTGTATGCAAAACGTGCACATTCTTAAAAACGTCTATTATTCACCCCTGGAGACAGATATTACAGTCTATTGATCAAATCCATATTTAGGCACTTGGATTTGACTTGATAAGCCATAAGGACCCCTTTGGAGGTGTTCTGCTCTGCTGTATTTAGGGACTGTTAAATGTGGGGATTATTGAGACAATGGAGTGCAGCAACTCCTCTGGAGCTGTTACACTTCATCATGTATGTGAAGGTCCTGCACACATGTACAAACTTGGACAAAAACACTTCAGGAAGCCTTTGTAGGAAAAGTCACTAGTCATGCATAATCTCCTTTTGGCTGCCTGCAGCCCTGCAATGACAACCAGCATTGTTCTGGTTTGGCTTTTTTTTTCCTAAAGGCTCCAGCATTGTCCTGGTTTGGCTTTTTGTTCCTAATGGCTCCAGCATTGTCCTGGTTTGGCTTTTTTTTCCTAAAGGCTCCAGCATTGTCCTGGTTTGGCTTTTTTTTCCCAATGGCTCCAGCATTGTCCTGGTTTGGCTTTTTTTTCCTAAAGGCTCCAGCATTGTCTTGGTTTGGCTTTTTGTTCCTAATGGCTCCAGCATTGTCTTGGTTTGGCTTTTTGTTCCTAATGGCTCCAGCATTGTCCCGGTTTGGCTTTTTTTTCCTAAAAGCTCCAGCATTGTCCTGGTTTGGCTTTTTTTTCCTAAAGGCTCCAGCATTGTCCTGGTTTGGCTTTTTTTTTCCTAATGGCTCCAGCATTGTCCTGGTTTGGCTTTTTTTTCCTAAAGGCAAGCAGTGCTGCATGATGCTGCCTTCAGATTTTTGCCAGCTTTTTTCTCCCCATACATTGAGGGTGAGAGACAGAAGGACGGCAGTGGCAGGAGTGGCACTGCCTGCTCTGCACGTGCAGGAGATGTCTCAGACAGAATCACCCTGTTACAAGCATCCTTGCTATTACTCAATTCTCAACTCTGTTAAAAAACCCCAAACACATAGTTAAGCAAATACTTTTCCCCTTCATTCTGCATGCAATTCTCTTTTTAAGGAGTCCTGACCACTCTTGAATTTAGAACATGAATTAATTGGTCATAAGAGCCTTGTGGATTTCTTATAAAGCTTTATGAATATGTGGTTTCGATTTGCAGGTAGTGATCTCTTTTCATTTCCTTTTTTTTCTTTTAAGAAAAACTTGTATTTTCTTTTTTCCCCCTTTAGTTTCTTTTAGCAGACTATTGATATTTAGTAAATAAGAGATTTCAGTCTGCAGTGAGACATGACAGAAACTGTAAGCATTTTCAACTGGATCTTTGTTTCTCTTGGTTAAACCTTTGTTCTGCTTGTAATTGAAGGGTGAGTACCTCAAAATTAGGGGGGAAAGAGGATAGCAGTAGCAACAGCAGATGACTAGTTTTGCAAAGTTATTACTTTTTCTATGGTATGGTCTCCACAGTCATTGCAGCAAGTTCTGGTCTCATTGTAACTTAAAAAGGTCCTGTCCCCCACAGCTTACACTTAGGAATAATGTAATTTAAGTATTTAGATTGTATAATAAAAGAATCTAGAATTGCATAGAAAAGGAAAAAAAGAGAAAGACATAGGTTTACTTGAGGAGCTGTTGGTGTGGTCTCACTTTATTGCAAGAATCTAGGCAATTTATTCAGCTCAGTGGGAGTGTATTCCATCTGTCTAATGAAGACTCTGATTTCTACAATGAGACACTGTAAAGTGTTTTTTTTTTTCCTGAGTACGTCATCCTGCTCAGATGACAAACCTTTCCCTGGGGACTTTCTGGGACAGAGAAGGACACGTGGCATGGAGACAACCTCTCTGCAGATCCATCATCTCAGAACAGATAAATGACAGGTCTGAGTCAAACACCCTGGAACAGGGAAAAAGTTTCAGATACAAATCCCAGCAGTCCTCATACTTCTTACAAAACAAATGTCCTTTACACTTGACTGTGAACCTGCTCAATTTCGTCATCTACTTGTGGCAGTACGTAATATATGTAAGCTATAACTTTTTTTTCTTTACATTGGGTGTTCAAAGTTAATTTTCTAAAGCCATATTTGGACACCAGTATTTTAATCTGAAAAATCTGTATTAAAAAAAAAAAGAAAAAATAAAAAAGAAAATAATCCCAGTTTGTTCCAGATTTTTTTGAAACTACAATAATTTTGAAATTTCCTTTTTAGGCTTAGGGCTTATCCTAGCTACATAAACATGTATCTTCATCTTATACCCATTGTAATATTTCCTTAATGATTTTGAAAGGCAAATAGTGACTCAAAAATTTTTTGAAGGGGCTGCAATGCAGGAGCCTAAGTCCCACTGAACTAGCTCTAGAAATTTTATGCCAAGGCAGACAAGCAGGTTTGTGGCTGCATACACAGTAACAGCCCATTTTCAGTGGAATTCAGCAGTCTTGTATCCTTCTCCAGCTCTTTTTATGATAATTTGGACAATTCAGAATTTCAGCTGATGTAATACTGCCCCCTTTTATTAGAACTGGAAAACATGCTGGACCTCAAACATTTCGTTTTTTAGCTGGAGAAGTTCTGTTTATTTATGCTGTTGCTTCCAATATTTGAATTTTCATGCCAAGATAAGATAAAGGCTGACATCCATATGCATTTATAACAATGAAAGGCAGGAAGATAGTAATGATTCCAAGCAACATATTTTTTCAGGGTGTATTGTGTGTGGTATGGCTGGACTTCCTAGGCAGCAAATCCCTTCAGGGAATTCCCTGCAATTTTTTTAAGAAGTTCAAGGTGTAGATGATTTCTGCTTTTGTATGAATATCATATGTGTTTGCATTGGTTTTCCAAGTGTATTTAGGGGCAGAATGAGCATTGTCATTTTTGTTTTTCTTTTGAGTTCTGATCAGGAATTAGATGCATTTTGAATAGCTGGATGGTTTTAGTATCTCTCAGAAACAGGTGAGTATTGCAATGGATTTATGCTTTGCAACTAGAACTTTCAATGTAATTTGAAATTAAATTAAAAGCAGAGCATCTTGAAAAAAAAAAAAAATCCCTGTGTCTCCAACATATCTTTTAAGCAGAAATGTTTCAATTATAAGCTAAGAAGGAAAGTGACTAATCTGACGTTGGATATTGCCCCATCACTGGCTTCTGTGCATATCCCAGCAAACAAGAGCAGGTCAGACATTGTTCCCATACTCAGAGAAATGTTTTCTCTGATCCCTGTCTGTGCAGTGAGAAAGGTGATGGGAGCTGTGGCTGCTCGTGCACAGAGGGGTCAAACTCAGCCGTGACATTGCTGCTCAGCTCCTGGGAGTTATGGCAGGAAAATAGCAGCACTACCCTCAGCCCTGCAGAACACAGCCCCATTATCAAGGCCAGCCTGGTAATGGGAACCAGGTGCAGGAGGCTGTGGGTATGAAATCCTGTCAAATCTGCTCCTCCAGCCCCAGAGACAGAAATACTAAAGCTGCTCATGAGTCCTTAACTCTGGCTGTACATCACATCTGATGAGCCTTGCATTGATCCCGTGCTCTTGCTCCAATGCTGCTTACACCTATGTAGTCACACTCCTGGCTATCAATGCACCTACTAGTTTTATTTTATTTTATTTATTTATTTATTTAGGTTTACTTTGTTTGCTGTGTGTAGAAAGACATACAAATAATGTATTTGAAATTTGCACATTAAAAATACATGTTCACTGAAACTGTGGATCTGACAGGGAAGAGACAAAAAGAAACAGTGCAAAATCTCTGGCATATGTAGGTCATCTAAATTTGCAGATAATTTAGCTTTGGTGACAGCTTATGGATCCAGCTTACACCTATAGAAGAATTTTCTGTGCGACCTTTGTTTTTAAACCTTTTGCTCAATTATCTTACTTTCCAAAATTGTCTTTATAAAATTGATAGTTTGTGCATTTCAGTTCCAATATATTAGATGTACAGTGAAATTCTTAGTCCCTCAAGTCATGTAGAGGCTGGTTAAAATAAAATCTAAATTATTTCTCTATTGATTAAATTATCAAAATTAATTGAGTGAAAAATATGCGAACTTTGCAAACTATAAATCCCACAAATTTTACTGGACCATAAATTTAAAAAAAAAAAAGTTTGAGCAGCCCAATAGTGATGTATATATATAAGAAAATAAAAGAGAACATACCTACACATAAACAACCTATATGAAACATTATTATTTGAATGACTATATACACATGCATAGAGAGGCATACACATGTGCACACACACACTGCAGAGGGTGGAAACTTCCCAGATTAGGTGAACTTTAAAAGTTTTTCATGCCTTCAGTTCAATTCCAAGAGGACTTGGTAACAAACTGCTCTTTTCAGGGAAGAAATCTGCACAAACTTTTGGTATCAAGAGCTATTTTTACACTTGAATATTGGCTGCTAGAGGTTTTGCCACTACCTGTGCTTAGCAGTATTCTTGCTGAACACAGTCATGGTTTTTTATTTCTGCTGTCAGGGCTACTTGAAGAGGTTGTCTAACTTCAGGTTTTAGGCAAAATTAATAATAGTGTTCATCATAATAATGGTGATGATGATAATAGCAATAATGGGGACTTGTCCCCTTTCTTCTGTTGCCTTTCCAGCTCAAGGAAAAAAAATGCTAAATATGCTGTTTTCCCCTTGCATGGGGTATTTCATGTGAAAAGGATACAAACTCTGCCCCATTTCGGTCTTCTCCCTTAAATTTTGGAGCAACTGAAAATTCAAAAGGAACAGAATTAGATTGAAACATGTCTCAGGGATGTGTTGAAAAATTTGCACAAACCAACAAGGATATTTTTTTCCAAAAGATGATGTTCTGCCATAAAGGATAGTGTCTTTCTGATGACAGTAACAGCATAATGATCTTCTTATATACAATACATCTCCCAAGCTACTCAGGAGAATTTACAGATATATACTGAAATTTATTCTGTGTTTTTATTATGCTTCTCCACAAAACAATAAAGATAGGTTGAAAATTATTGTTCAAGCATAAATTTGCTAGAACAGGAATATATTCATTGATTTAAATTGTGGGTCAGAATGGCAGCTGCACAATCCTGTCATATCACTTCCTCAATTGTCCTGAGAACTACAGAATACATTTGCATATTATTTCACACTTAGATACAAGCAGAGACATCCACAAAAGTTACTTCCATTTTTTTCCAGGCTCTGTGTATTCCTCTAAGCAAATTTGCTACACCAAATGCATTGCCAATATAACTCTCTACTGCAGCAGATAAAGTGCAGCAAGGATAAATTTGGATTGCTTTCCCTGATACTTCATTACTTTCTAAAATTAAAAATGTCTCCTGTTTCTCAAGTGTCATTAGGCTGCATCAATAGGTATGATAAATTCAAATACACTCCCTGTTGTTTAAGGATATTTGCTAAGCTGCCTCTTTGTGGGATTATACAATACTTTTTGCTGGCTTAACTGTTCTGCTTCAATCAAAAGAATAAGCATGCTGACAGGTAAAATTGTCTTCTTTTATCTCATGAAAAGACTTGAGCCAGTAATGAGGAACAGTGTTTGCAAGTGTTTGTTTGAAATATGATTTATGGAGTTTGACCATGCTTAGTCCTTCCTTTGTTTCTTTTCACAAATATTCATGCCAAAGGGGTTTTATTTCTATGAGTGTATTTACAAAGGAACATGGACATTTGTGCACAATTGGGCATTTGGACTTTATGCCCAAATTGCTCAACCCCTCTTAATAGGACATGGAGGCTTTGATGCAGCACCCACTGACCAAATGAGGAATGCAGTATCAGGGACATCTTCCAGCCCCTGATAAAGTGTCAGTGCTAATTATAGATCTTTACAGCAGCTCCCTGAACTCTGCAGCAATTTAATCTAGGGCTGCTGAAGGCCTTGCTGCACTGTCCCTTACCACTGCCATCTTTTTCCTACCAGTGGTATGCCAGAGGCAGATTAATTGTTTTTTTTCTGTGGTGTTGAGGCTTTTGGATGCAGGAGCTGATAGATTAAAGTAAAAGCTTTTTGTTACCTAGGAGGTGTTTGAGCTGAGAGAATTGAGAATTCCCAGTTGCTTTTTCATTTTTTTTTCCCCAGGTGATTTAAGGCAAAGTTGCATTATCATTGAGTCAGGCACTGGAAAAAATGTCATTTGTTTTAGGTAACCAACTACAGCATAAATCAGAAGTAGGAACTCATTTAAGTGCATAGTTCATGCAAACTTTAGAAAGTTGGATTGTTAAAACACTGACACTCACATGTAGAGAAATTGCTGAACCTTCAGGGGTAGTTTGAAAAGATAAGAAATACACTAATTTCTGGATAAAACGTTCACTGCACATAGCTTGTTCATCTTTAGTCACATAATACTAACTCCACAAACAGGTCTATCTCAATTGGAAATGTGTAACAGAGTAATAAATGATACTCAACATCAGATTGCTCATATTAAAATCTTGTTCAAGTCACAGTAAGCTGTTATAACAGTACTTAAAACCTAAAGTATGCCTAACCCACAAGCTGAAATTGCCCAGCTTACATCCTGAAAATCTACAGACAACATTAATTTCCCACTATTCCATTTTATGCCTGTGGCCTCTAGCATGTTGCAAATGCTCCTATAAGAAAGGCTAGAAAAACATATCAAATTTCTGTTCTATTCCACTTGCTGACATTCATTAACTGAGGGAGAACATTGAGACATGGTTTTGGAAAGATCTCCTCTCTACCTCCACCCGTTCCAAAGCAATTTATTAAACAGCCAGTAAGAGAAGTGGACACTTGTGGTTTAATGTCAGACCTGTGCTGATCAGCAGCTGGGTGCATGATTTCACTGTTATCTTGCCAAGGGCTTCTTGAGACAGCCAGCAGTGTGAGCATTCCTCTCTCCCTGCCATTTTCTTTGCATCCTTGAGCTCAATTGTGAAGTAACAATTTCTTTATATGCTTCCTATCTGGATAACTGGGTTTTTTTACACACATAGAGATTCTTGCTCCGTGCATCCCACTTTTTCCTTCTCTTAAACACAGGAACACTCTTGGCTGTATTTTGGATGCTGATACATTTATTTTACATTCTGTTTAGAAGCCATCATTGGGAGGATGTGCATTAGAGCTGTATACAAAGTGACTCACTGACACATCATGTGCTGTAAAACTTCTTGGTCTGTCAGAGGGTTCAGCAGTTTGCCAAAATGTATTCAGCTGCCAGCTCCCTGCCAGAATTCTGTTCCTCAAGCTCTTTGAATACTATGAATAAGATCAGGTTGTATGGCTGCACTCTTCCTCACAAGGGATTCCCCTTTATCAATGGATTGATTACCTGCATGACCCTTGCATAACTCCTGTGTTTTATTCCTCAGTGTCACACTGCAGACCATGCTGTATCATTGCAGTGTCTCATTGAGGAAGTGTGTGCCAGCTCTTAGGGCTTCCATTCACAAAGAACCCAAAACTTAGAAGTACGAGGAAGACCTTTTCCTGTAGGTCTGCTCCCACCCTCTTTCATGCAAGGTTTATTTTTCCTCTTTCACTGCAAGGAACAGTCTGAATTACAATATTCACAGTCACAAACTGACCCTACCTAGACTGGGATGCCTGTAAGTGTTTGCAACAACCAGCACGCTCTGCTGTGCAGGATATCCATTCCATCTGGTCCAAAAGCCATCCCCAGTTTATCAGGATGTACCCACTAGCAGGGGCAGGCAAAAGTAATGAACTGCAGTACGAGAAATTTGTAGTCCATGTGTGAGTTATCCTGCCAGGAAGGTGATGAAGTGTACTCCTTGCTTGTTTTACCAAGTGATTTCCCTTCCTCCCCACCCGTGCCATCTTACTGTACTTACCATATGTGTTACAAGAACATAAAGAATGCAGTTAAAAGGGCAAAAAAGCACCCAATTTCCTGTTTTTTACTCCACTTAAGTTCTCCTAATGTAAAGCTTTTGCTATGGCAAGGATGCATCTCAGCACACATGCCTCTGAATCAGGGACTGCATTACTCAATCATCCTCCAACTGTTCTGAGATCCCAGTGCTGCAGTTTTAGGAATGCTCCTAACGTGGTGCAGCCTATGGTTTAGGTAGTGGAAGGCTCTGTCATTCTCTTATCACAAGGCAGAGGGGAAAATTTCCTTGCAGTGATTGCAATGATCTACTACTTTGTGACTCCTTTCCTTTTCTCTCTGCTCTTCCCTGTTGTCTAATTCCACCCTGCTTTTTCTGGGGCTCTTGTAGTGTCTCATGAAAGCAGCACCTTCACTGCTGTTGTGTGTCACATCTTAACTAACTAATAGGACAGCACACAATTTCCACATTAGAATTTCCACTAACATCTCATGCTGAGAAGGGATAGTGTTATTTCACCTCTTTTTGTTATTTTGTGGGTATGTTCTCTACACAGCTGCATTCTTGTTGCTAAATCAGCCTTGGATTTGGCTTCAGAACTAAGCTAAATGCCGACCATTTTCCAGAAGCAAAATACACAATTTATCACATTTTCGATTGCTTGGAGTAGCAAAGGAATGGAGATAAAATTGAAAGCTTCATTGTGAGTTATCAGTCACATTTCTTTTCTTTCATAATTCTATTTTGTAACTGATGACAGAACTCATTTAGGATCAGACCATTTTAGGCTGTGCTTTGATACAAACCAAAGCAGTTATAGCTCCTGAGAGGAAGATTGGGGGTCGGTTTGAAAGGCAAGATCTATCTCAGTCCAGCACATTGGCTCTCCAGTGCAGAGAGGTTCTCAGCAGCTTTAGCTGCAGCTCACTGCCTGCTCAAGGACAGAACCATTTGAGAAATTCTGTTGTAAAAGCTGCAAAGGCTTTGAAAACAAAAGCTTCCCCTTTTATTAAACTGAAACATTTCACTGTTTGATTTTTCAGCGTGACCCCACAAACAGCTGAATCAGAAGTTTTAAAGTACTGTGGACTGTTTGTGGGGTCAGAAGGTGAGGGATGGGACAGAACTTCACTCCTGCATGCCACGTCCCTGACAATGTACTCTGAATGTATTGCAGGGTAGGAAATGAGAGTGGGGGGGAGCACAGATAGGAATGTGAAGATCCTATAGTTTAAAGGGTGGATTTACAACCAGATAGCTCCAGACTATATAGCTCTTTCCTTCTTTTTGGCACCATCCCTTTCAGTTCCCCCAGTATATAATAATTTGAAATTCCTCTTAAGTCTCTGTTTCTAAACCCTAAGAAGCAGCAAACCTGAGCCTTGCTGTTTGCATTCTTCTGATATCAAAGCCTCCTATCCCAGCGGGGCCCTTAGCCATAGGAGAGGTTGGAGGGAGGAGGAAGAGATGTTTTTCCTTAGCTGCTGCACCAGATTGGAGGGTGGGGAGGGGAGAGGGAGCAGACATCGTTTTTAATATTCAAGATGGAAGCTGGGATGTGGTTTTTGTCTGAGCCTGACATGCTGATGTGACAGGGGGGCTGGAGCTGGGTGGAGGTTGGTACCTGGTGATGAAGAGTGCCCATCCTCTCAGGAAGCCAGGGACAGCCTTGGTTAGGCTGTTTTTGCAGAAGCTCATACCCCAGAGATATCTTGTACTACAAAGCTAGCAGCACAAAGATATTTTTCTTTGCATTTAAAAACCTGTGTTACAGATTTTCAGGAAGTATTTATTTATTCTTCAAATTAGCTGAGCAGGAGAATTAGTTAAACAGAGATGGATTTAGAGATCAGCACAATGCAGCAAGATTAAAAAACCTTTTCCATGTGAATTAATGAATTTCAGGTTGCTTTTCATAAACTAGTTTTTCAGAAGTCATCTGTGAAGCCTTGTATAAAGAATTTTTAAAGGTAACTTAATGGGATGGAGAAAAGGTTTAAAATTATCTACAGGGGCTGTTGCAGGAGATATTAAATATTGATTTATCTTGGAGTAAGAATCATACTAAAGAGTGAGGCTTGTAGTCAGATCAATTTATCTGGAATGCAAACTATATGGCTGTATTTAGTACAATGTCAACATGAATCTTAAACAAGTAGATGTGAAAGGTTGATCATTTAATCTAAATCAATTGGCTTTCCAAATCTTCAATTAAAAAAGAAATCTGAACAGTTCAAACCGAACTGCTCCTAAATGCTTCAGGTGGTTCATTTAGTCAGTCCTGCCATATCATAATCCTCCTCTGGGCATCTTGTTGTAACCAGGAACAAAAAGACACAGTCCAAGACTTCTCCAAATCTTGAGTTTTTAATATTCAAACTTGAAATCTCAGTGTAAATAGTTCAAGTAATCTGGCAAACACCACTGCAAGCAATTTTCTGCTACTTGCCACTGCTGCTGCATTGCCAAGGTTTTGGTCATAATATAAAAGTTGGCTCAGATTGTTCTTAACCACCTAAAACTGATTATGCTCTGTTTTCAGGCATAAATAGATACCAGTATGCCAGCTAGTGGCACTGGCTAAAACATCTCTCAGTGTGTATGAGAGCACATAATTCTCCAGCAGGAAAGCCTTTATCCAAGTGTGGCATCAAAGCAGGATGTCTCAGATAATTTAAGTGTTACATTTGCTTTTGTTTGCACTGTTTTCTTTAAACATATTAATTAGAAAAGAGCAGAGCCTTTAATGTTGCATGACTGAAAAATCCATCAAGCAGATTTATGGCAGGGGCAGCGTGGCATGACAGCCAGTGGACTGGCCTAATGTGCAGAAGTCCTGGGTTCAGCTCTCAGCTTAATCATTGACTTTCTGGGTAACCAGAAGATAATAATTTCCCCTCTCTGTGCCTGAAGATTCAGTTGCCAACCTCCATTTTGGAATTATTTGGGTATTACTAACGAGCAGTGGTAAGTATAGCAATTGTCTACATATATCATAGTAAAAAGCTCCAAAATACTGATTGCTTCCCCAGAACAGTATTGTTCTCTTTCCTGTGGGACACAGCTATAAAACATGATCACAGTTATAAAGTATACAAGTATACAAAGGAGTAAGGAAAGTATGAGACAGGAAATTCCCTCTTAAAGATTGTATTTATCCACAGAACAGCAAAGAATCTTCCACTGGAATGAGGTGCTGGAATGTTCCTTCAGTGAATTGCATGAACTTTTCCATATATGTCAAATAGAGTGGGAGAATAAGGATAGGGCAAAAGAGAGAAAAAGTGCATTTTAAATGCAGAGGGGTGGAGTAGGACCCAGCTTATGCTTATCCTGAAGATGAGGTCAAAAATAGGTCTTAAGTGGGATGTGAGTGGCTAATTTGTGGGTGAAACCTCTACTTTTAAAACACCCATTCGAGGCTGGTTGTTAAGGTATAAAAGCATTTTCTAAATTGTAATTGTTGCCTGGAGCTGAAGAGTACTTAATGGATATCTTATCTGGGAAACTTGAGACAAATTTTTCATGATAAAAACAAGGGAAGCTTTATAAAATAATTCTACTTTAAATGAAAAGCTAGAGAATGGATTTGTGCCAGTGTCATTAGCTACAGACTAGAAGTTTTCTCTTTGTATATTGCAGCAGTAAAAACACATGATTTTTTTCCACCCATACACAGGTAGTCATTTTGCATTTAGGATGGTTTCAGGTGCAAGAGTTCCTGGATTCTGCATGGAAAAAATGCATTGCTTTCAGTTATCCTTTCAAAGTCCTCTGCCATTATTTTGATTCATAATTCCTTCATGGAAGAGCTACTCCTTCTGAGACATGTACATCTCTTCCAGTTTCTAGGAAGTACATATTTGCCTGCATTTGCATGTTGGATATCCCAAAGGGAGAATTTATCCTACTTTATCAGTAGCCTTTTTTTGTTGTTGTTGTTGTTTGTTGTTGTTGTTTTGGGGGTTTTTTTGTTTGTTTTGGTTTTGGTTTGTTTTGGTTTTGTTTTTTAAGTGAGAAACCTGGTCTAATGGAAGGTATCCCTGCCCATGGAAGGGGTGTTAGAACTAGAACTAGATAATCTTATGGTGCCTTCCAACCCAAACCACCCTCTGTCTCTGTGAATTCATAGTCTTCATAAATCTGCTTTGGGCTGCTTTTGCCTTGAGTATAAGTTTTAAAAGCATAAATTATGAATAAATTAGTTGTGATTGTGTTTGGGAGATCAGTAAGTAAATATAGCAATTTCAAGGATGCAGAGCTATTCCTTCACTTCATCCAGGACATTGCTAATGCAGGGACTTGTCTGCTCACACACATCCTCACAGGATGTGTTCTTGGCTGTCTATTGTTTTATTCTTAAACAAGAGTCAATCTTTGTACCAAAAGCTCTTCAACCTCCCTGTCTCAAAGGGAAAAGAGAGTAATCAGTAAGAAGGATAAAGCATCTTTTTAAGCCTAGGAAAAAAAGGGTTTAATTTTTATTCTCAGATTCTGTGTAAACAGAAGAACTCCACAGTTTGGGCCTGACTCAGTGAAGTGCATTTAGTCCATTCTTCATACGCTCCCCTGGTGTTAAGTGCTGATTGTCCCTGTCCTTGAGGCCTCTGTTGGACTGCAGTGAAAGTGTTTGGCACCTTAAAAGATTAAGGCCTATACGAGGTTGCAAGAATTTGCAACTCAGAGTTTTGTTTTCTTTGTTATTTCTTTGTGGTTTTTTTTTTCCCCCAGTTGCATGAAGATTAAAGACAGGAGCTAGTTGAGGGGTACATTTATATTATCACAGGCATTACGTACATCATACTTGATATTGTAATCATGCAAACAGTAATCTTGCCTTCTTGACATAAACAGTGAGCAGCACTTATTCCTGAGGCTGAAATAATCACAGAAAAACATGGCAGTGATGGAGGTACAAGAGACAAAACACTGCATAATGATGTTATTATCATTGTTCCATTGTCACCCATCCTTACACCTTGGTGATATGATCCTTTTCTCTCTGAAGATAACAAAAGAGGTCTGAGTATAAACAGAGCAATGTATAAGCAGCAATCATAAAATGCAACCTTGGAAAAGTGTACTTAAAATGCCACCAAAAAATCATCTTGATAAATACAGAAAAAGCCTACTTAATCTTTTTATGCATGGTATGCAATTATATATTTACATCCAGCACAAGGCAAGGCATATACTTGAAAACAGTAGCATTTGGTGGGATTTTACTAACTGCCTTGATTGCATTTCTAATTCCAAATATGAATATGAACATTTAAGCCCAAGTGTCTTTTGCATCTCCAATTTAAACTGCTTCAGGTGTCTTCCTGAACACGGGATGGAACAGGCATGTCTGGAGGCTTGTGTTGTTTATAGAGGTGAACAAAAAGGGTGGGGACCCCCAGCGACCCCTTTGTGGTGTCTGGGGTTAGGTAGGGACTGCCAAAGCCCTGCAGGATCACCCTGGTGGAGCTGCTCCAACCTGCACTTCAAGACACAATGCTATCCATGTTCAAAGCTTGCTGCCATGAAATGCAGCTAGATTTAGTTCCTTGATTGAAAAGATACTGGCAAATAGAATATGTGAAATATTGCCTTTTATGCCTTTATAACTATTAGCCTTGTGTTGAATAGGAGAAGTTGCATTTATTGAGATTTGATAATTGATTATTGCATGGTGGAGTCGATGTTTATCAAAGTTTTTCCAGCGTTATCCAGTGGTGTCCAAAACTCTGGCATGTGCCTGTCGTAAGGAACAGTTAAAATGATGGAATGGAAGTATTTATGAGAGCATCATCTGTCTTTCTCTTAGCTTTTATAGGTTTAAAATTAAACTTATAAACGTCTGTTTATATGTGTTTAAATTTGCATACTATTCACAAAAGAGCAGCAGATTGCTTCTGAAGATGTTTGACCAGTGGCATGTGTGTATGTCTGTCTGGATGTGTGTTTCCTGGATTTTTTAAAAGACCTTTCTTGTCCCAACTCCCTGTGTGGATAGCAGCTGAAAGCAGCAGCTTTGTGCTGTTGAGGTTTGCAGAACACCGCAATGAAATTGAAAGTGGTGACTCCTTTTCTGCCCTTTTTTTTTTTTTTTCCATTCCAAAAAAAAATGTTGTGCTGAACCTAGAATAGTTTTGCTGGTTGTTTCACTGCTGTGGCTTCTTGCTAAAACTGGGTTTTCAGCTTGGAATATATTACTAGGTGATTAAGAGAGAAGGAGATTCACAGTTTTGAGCTAGTAACCAAATTCTGTTCTGATTCTAATGCATGAGAATACCTTCAATGAAATTTAGTCACAAGCACAAAAATCTGAGAAAACATGCAGATATATGTACAGAATCATGAAATAGTCTAAATTTGGTAAAAGCTTTTTTTTTTTTCACTTTTATGGCATTTAAATGGCTCAGTTTTAAAATACTTGGTGAAAATGAGGCCATAACCGACAAGGTCCAACACCTGCTAAATTATACTTAAATACATATACACATTTATTTCTATGTAATATTTAGCCTAGGAAAAAACCCCTTTGTTTTGTCATATCCTTGCACTTTTATTCTTGTGAATCAAATGTTAGAAATTTAAATGAGCATTCCAAAGGTCCACGAGTAGCTATTGAATTGCTTCCATTAGTCACTTTGCAGCACAGAAAAAAAACAAGCCACAGTCCTGCTATTTCCTAGTAGAAGTGGATGTCAATTGTAATTTGTGTTTATTTTTGTCTGTCTCTCAAAAATGCACATGTATGTGTTTAATTAGAAGAAAATGCTGGGGTTTTTGTAATGGTTGCATTCAGATTCCTTCTAATTATGAGGTAGATTATAGATTTGATCTATACCATTTACCAGTTCGTCCTTAAAGGTAGTGATGTTATAAAAGAAAATTAACTTCTCTCCCTAGAAGGCTCCCAGTTAATCATCTGTGGAGCTGGTCAGGAGGGAAGGGAGCAGCAGAGAGGATGAGGGAATTTCTCTTTGACTCAACAGTTGAACAGCTTACACTGTGGAACACGAGATTTGATTACCTTAGCATGTGTTACTACAAAAGTTATTAACAGTCATAAAAATATCCAGCTTTTTTAGAAACAAGTGACAGGCCAAGATTTGGACTCCTTCTGACCCCTGGCGAATTCTACAGCATTCATACAGAATTATGCAGAGTGTAAAGTAGTAACTCCTTTTGTTTGCTTTTCACTTACCAGCTGCTAATTTAATTGATTGTCCCTTCATTGTTCTCCTCAATCTGTGGTGGCATTTCACAGTTGGTGTGATTTTTTTTTTTATTTTTTTCCCCTTTTAATCTCTACCTCGTAGTTGGTATGTCATTTTTCTGTAGGCTGCTGCCTGAGCTTGCTGCTGAAACAAAGAGTTAATCAGAATGGTCTCAGATACTGCCATGCATCATGCCTTTGTGCATGAATAAAAAGTTGGAAACCGCATGAAAGCAGTAGTTGGGTTACCACACAACTGGATATGCTTAAGTCTGAACGCTTCATAACTCTAACTACTGGGGACTTGCAAACTTATAAATAACCTTGCAATTGGTTAAAACCATATTAAAACCATATGAACAAAGACATAAAGCATTGGGTTAAGGGGGCTCAGTAAATGCAGTAATCCTGTTGAAAGTAATCTAACCAGGGCAGATCCATAGCTTAGGAGTGCCTGCAAGCATGGCACTAGTTATGGAGATGGCAATATTTCACATGCAGGAGGGCATAATGGTCTCCTTAGGTGGAAATATTTGCTATCAGTCCTTTTTATTTTTTTTTTCTTTTCCTTTTAAAAATAGTTTTGTATTGATACACTTCCTACCAAAAGCAGGCTTCCTGCACTGAAGTCTATAAACATCTTAGTATCTGCTGAATGCTCCTGATAATCAGAGAATTCATTCCAATTCTTCTTATTTATGTCCAAGATCAAGATGGCTACTGCTCACACTAGCTGAGAAGAAGCTATTGGAATTCTGATCCTTAAAACCAGGCTTCCAAAAGAATTAGCTGAAGACAGTGTTTACAAGTAGGCTATATGCATTGGCATTTACTTACCTGGGGAATTTTAAAATTTGCTTTAGCCCACTGGTTTCTAGACTAGATTTTTTTCTAGGCACTTTAAATTTTGATGGAATTGCAATTCTCAGTTTTGACTCCTGATCCTGGTTCTTAAAAGAGGTCTCATAATGTGACAATCACTGTGAAATTCTGTTTCTGAGCAACTTTGGAGTATTTTCTGCTTGTTATAGTCCTGCACATGTCACGTTGTCACATGGAAGCCAGCTGAGGCTTGCCAGGCAGGCAAAGAAATTTTACTGTAAATTCCTCGTTATCTGCTTTTAACCTCTTACTTTTCAGTCATGCTTTAAGATGGAAGAATATATTTAAAAGGGGACCTAGTGGCTTCTCTCTCCCCACATCTTTTCAAGCAAGCTGTTTGCTTTGAGGCACTGCAATGTGGTGCAGATCTATGGTCTGTCACAGGGATGCTGGTCCCTGCTGGATGTGCAGCATGCAAAGATCTTACTGGAACAGTTTCTGAACAGCACAGGGGCCTCCAAAACCTGGAAGCAACAGTATTTCAGGGTGAAAAATCACTCACTGTGCCTCTCCTGGGCCCTGAGATCATTGAATTCAGGTGTTTCACTTAGAGAAAAAATAGAGAAAGGGCAGGTTGTGTCGACATCATCGATGTCAGCATATCCTTCAGTTCTAAAACCTGTAAATCCTTGCAAAAGGTACACCTTGTATCTTGTAATATCTTAAAATAACAGCATTCCTACAGTAAGTTTGCCTGCTTTGCTAATTTAATTTCGCTGTTTTCTTGGAGCAGCTCCCAATGCTATGATATTGAAAATGAGTCCTAGGCATTTATCACAGTTCTGCAAAACCAAGGACCACACTTTTAATTGTAACAATAGTGCCACTATTGTGTTTATCTCCTCTGTCATCCAAAGAATTCCAGCAGTTGCATGCCTGCACACCAGTAGGTTGATTGACATTGTTGTAATAAGGTTAATGTTTAAACTTCCCACCCGTAATAACTAAAATATCCAGAGATAAGGCTGAAAGTCAATTTGTAATTATCCCTGCTGTGCCAAGATGTTGCAAAAGATTCTAAGTGGAGGGTAATTTAACTTTTCAGTCCTAGCTGTTAAAAAGTGGTAAGAAGAAGGTGAAAAGCTTGGGGCAATTGTATCTTGAGTTTCCAGGGAGGGGAAAAAAAAGGAGTCGTAATTCCTCCTCGTTCAAACTGGGAATCATTTTCTCTGTGTTCTACTGAAAATGCCCTTTTTATGTTTTGAACACATTAACTTGTTTGCTGGTTGTTTACTGTCCATGGTACATGAAGGGAATAGATCACAGTTAGCAAATAAGCTACTAGAACATTTAGTATAGAATAATTCAATGGAAATACATTTCGTGCATAAAGACAACACAAGATAATTATTTGTAGTCATTCTAACTAAAGCACTGTCCTCAGAAGAAATAATATCCCTTCAGTCATGTGTTCTGTGGCTTCTGTGAATGACCCATATTAATTGGATTTCTAGAAACTGGCTCTTTAAATTGATGCTGGGTAACTGCTTCCATGCTAGACTATTGAAATAAAGGTATTACATCATTGTCCAAACACGTCTGCTCCAATAAAAGTATTTGTTTGCAAAAAAAGATATATATTTTAAATCTTTTACACAACGATCAGCATGCATGCCATTTTCCATTTCAGGCTAAGCATACATTTCAGATGTGGAAAAAGCAAGCATGTTGAAATAATTTGAGGCATGGGTATAGTCAGATCAGTCTTGGTGATCCAGGAGGGAGGGGTGCCCAGTGTATTATTACGTTTCATATATTATTTTTCAAGAGATGGATGCAATCAGTCATCTTCTCGCATATGGTTTGAAAAAAAAAAAAATTGTCTCGCTGGCAAGTAAACTGTTATTTAAGTACACAATCCACGGTACTACAGAAACAGTTTTGCCAAACTTGTCCAAGTATTCTCACATCCTTAAAGATGGTATAAATATCATTTATGGCAAGCAGTTTACTTCAGACTATATGGAATGCCTTCCTGCTCCCCTGATCTAAGTGTCCCAGTTTGCATTATGGCCTTTATTGCTTCTGTTTGATGGAGTGATCAGTAAAAATTTAATGACACTATAAAATAATAAAAATGTCATTAATTTACCACGGATCCTGGATGCAGTGGTTGTAAAGTTACATTAATAAACAGAATATTTTTTACAACAAAAAGCATTGTTACGTGGGAACGTATAAATAACACACATAAATTTAAGAGCAATTTTACTGTTAGCACACACATTATTATGGAATAGCCAATAAGTGTATAAAACATAGTATATAAAATTTTATGAAAATATACTGTGCACATCAAAAATTCAGCTTTTATCTAAGTGCAGAGAAAAGCCATTATTGTGTGCTTACTGTTTCATTGCTGTTCTTTCACAAGATCACAATTTTATATTTGTTTCTCGTCATCTGAAGCTTGTAGCCTTTGCTGAGGCAGGGGCTGAGGCTTCCTTTTGCTTCACTCCCTGCTTCACTGAATCATTCTTTTTACCTTCCACACGTGAAGCAAGAATTGATATTTTCTGGCAGGACGTGACGGAAAAGTTGCTAATTTAATGCAAAGCTAAAAATAATGCCAGAGGGGTTGAAAGGCTGGCTTGGTGACACTGGAAATAAGGGATAACTATGTAGCAGTCTATCTGTCATCACTGGGGCTGCTCCATCACTGACTGTGATAATATGTGAATATGATGGATGCCACAGCCTTGTGGCTCATAGCATTTAACATTCATCAGCTCTCACTAACGGGGGCTTTATAATTTAAATATCTTTATTTAATATGCAACATCTACCTCATACATCATAATTTCAAAGCACTTAGAGAACCAACAGTCCTGCAAGACAGTTGAGCAGACTTTAATTTTTTCCAATAACTTCTACGTTTTCTGCATGTTTGTGACTGACAACGCATAAATAAGTGCCTAATCATATCACAGAATGGAAAATTAAGGTTTGGCTGCTAAGAAGGTTCTTTTTTCTCTCCTTTTTCTCATTTTGAAGAAAGGATTATTTTTTACTGCGTGTTCAAAGTATAAAGGAGCACAGAGGACCTGATTTGTGTTGGGAAGTGCTCTCAGTTTCCTGATGCAAACTCCAGCTGACTGTGGTGATCTTGTCATGAGAAAGGGTTGGCAGTGTCATATCTTAAAACTTTTTTGCTGAGATTTAAATGGAAAAACTTAAAGTAATTATACAGTATAAGCTCCATAGCCAGCACAAATATAAGAAAAAAAAAAAAATCTGTTCAAAATAGGGGTCAAATGTGCTTTCCACAGGAGAGAAAACACCTGCACTGTCCATAGCAGTGCACTTTGTTACAAACTCACCAAAATTTTCTGCTCATGGAGGTTAGGCAGGCAGCAACAGATCCAGCAGCTGATGTACATGTGTGCAGATGTAATGCATGTGTAGGTAACATATTTGTTCTTGCAGCTATGTATAACCATTTATTTTTAATGAAAGTATGCCTTTTTTTTTTTATAACTCTAGGAATATGAAGTAGAGAATCAATCTTCCTCCCAGTCATACTTGGGGAAACATGTACTCATAAAAGATTTTTAGTCTGTTTTCTCTAGGATGAGTTCAAGATGGGAGGAAAGACAAATCCCACTAAAAAAGATTTGAGCTTACTGGAACAGGTTTCTTCTCTTATGATAAATGTCATATGAATTTGTTGTATTTCATGGAATTGTAAAGGCATCTACTAGATAAAAGCATTTTTAGTATTGAGGAAGATTTTCCTTTTTTTTAAAGTTCTCTGAATTTGTGTAAAACCAATGCAAATATTGACCATTTTTTTTTTTTCTATCACTATGATGATAATTTTCAGTAAAAAAAGCAAGCAAAGGAATGACTTTAAAAGGCATTTCAAAGACCTAAATATATCTAGCTTTGTTAAAGCATCTCATGAATTAGGAGGGGGTTATAAAATAACTATAAATACAGCTCCTTTGTTTGACAAGAGCAGGTATTTTTATGGCATAAGTGCTTTCATTTTAGTGTTTCTAAACCTTATCATGCAATTTTCCCTTTTCTCCTTCCATGTCAAAATATTGATATTCTTGCAGAAACTTTTTCTTTTTTTTTCCTTTTTTTTTTTTTGTAACAGAATATTTTCTGGTAAAATCAAAGAGAATGAATGACTAGAAAGATATTCCAAATGTGCATATTGATATGTAGCTGGGTCTGTTGATTTTTATAGCAGAAAGGTATTTCTCCTTTTTTCTGAAACACACTTAAAGGCTGTTCTTCCAAGAATACTGCAGGTGCTGTATTAACATCCTTAAGAAAAAGCTTTTAGTGCAAATATTTTGGAAGAGAAAATAAATGTGCCAAAAGCTGTTTTCTTAGCACTGATCTTTGTTTTATCTCAACTGCAAATCAGCCCTTTGCAATGGAACACAGAATCCTTGATAAACTTATTTTTCATTCTCTCTACCAGTAAGACAGATCCCATCCTGATGATTCAGGTGTATTGTTACATTGCACAACATTTTTCAGTAAAATGTGGGGCCTCTATTATTGTAGTGCCTTTCTGCAGTCGAATTTTATTTGTAATTCTTTCTTTTTCTCTTAAGTTCCTTTGTGTATGTAAGCTCCTTCATCAACCACGGATCTTACAGAAGAAAACGAGTGAAGAAATTAACCAAATATAAAATGCAGAGTTATTTTTTCTGACAACTGGGAGATTCTGAGGAACTTTTAGAAATTCATTTAGTACCTGAAATGCCTCAGCTGCATGTTGTGGCAAATCCAGTGTCAGACTGAGCTTTCTTTTCCTCTGCAAATTAAACAGAGAATAATTTAAAACATCCATGGCTGAAGGAACCGAAAGCATGAGGAATCAAAACAATTTCTCACTTTTCCTGATGGGGTTTCATGGCTGAAACACCATGACAATGGAAAAATAATAATATTGGAAAGCAGAAGCAGTTGGAGGAGGAGCAAACGAGGAGTCAGGGCCATGTTTTGTCCTGAAGAACATTTCCTACCAAGTTTCTACCATCTTTTAGGAGACAATCTCCCAATGTTTTCTCATTGTGTCCTGTGTGCACAGCACAGAACTAGGTCATTGAACAACAGACTGAACAGCAGTCAGCACTCTACTTGTGCATAATGCATTGAGTGTAACATGGAGGAACTGTTCGTGGAGCTGAAAGCTGGTATTTCACATCTGTAAATTCAAGCTGACATGACATTTAATATTGTTCCATAGTAATGAACAACAAGGTCTCATTCATTCACAAGTACAACATAATGCCAAGTTTAATCTGAAGAGGTAACAACAAGGCAAGAGGGAAAACATGCTATGTTCCTTCAAATGAGAGTGCTAAATTAATGATAACCGTTGAACACTTTGCTACTGATACACAGCACTACAGAGACCACTATTGAGAGACAATATTACACTGCCTTTAGAGTGCCCTTGTCCAGGGTTAACACATAAAATACCTTCCAGTTTCCACTTGCTGGTTCCAGGTTTCCTATGGAGGTCTCCAGCTCTCAAAAGCTTTCTGTTTTTTTCTGGGAGTGGGTATTCTTTTTCCTTTTTTCTTTTTGGTCTTCTCAAGTTCCCACTGAGGTACGACTTAAATTTCTAGACAAAATAATATTGGTTCTATCCTCTATTATTCCTTATTTCAAATATTTGTCTTTGAAAATCTCTGCATAAAATTCAGACCTGTGTTTTCACAGAGGTATGAATGCAAACTTAAATCTCAGAGTGGGGGGAAAAGGCTTTTTTTTTTTCCCCTTAAAAACCCACTGCATTTTAATACAAACTCTTCTTTCAGCTTCTGAATTTTCATATTTCCCAAATGTTGATTGTCTTTTTCAGTTTAAGTTGGAAAATAAGTGGAAAGGCAAAGTGAGCAGCATCGATCAGCACTGTGTGCTGCCAAGAGTGTTTTGTATTTGCATGTACAATCGTTTATGCATTATGGCACTGCAGATCAAAATAATCTCAAAGTTTCTGTATATGTTTCACATTTAAAACTGATTTTCATAAATGCAAACATTCAGAATCTGTAAAAAAAAAAAAAAAAAGAAGAAGAAAAAAATTGTCCCTGAGCTAAAATTCTAATTAGATGCATTCATTATTTGTTCAGATTTAAAAAATAAGGCATGTATCGATGCATACCCATATGCACTGGCATATAATGAGAACTGTCCTATATGGAGCATTAAGAGCCCTTCTGTTCTTTTCCAGGAAAGAACAAGGTTTGAAAATTTAGGCCCACAATTAACAGGGAAACCCAATGAAGATGGAAAAATTGGCCCCGGTGTCATCGATCTTACCAGGCCAGAAGATGCAGAAGGTGAGTTGCAGTTCTGACCATGGCTTATTGAACACTGCAGCACAGGATGAGATGGCTGAAACAGTGCCAGTGCCATGAGCCCTGCCTGTGTTACATTCCAGCCTCACACTTGATTGATTTCTGTCTGAGCTGCTGAGATTTCAGTCAGTCCATCACAAAGTGTGGAGACGTGAGAAGGACTGTGAAGCCCTCTTAGCCCTTCTGCAACACAACTGCCTTTTCCCCAAGCAGCTGCCAAATAAGGGTTTACATTTTATACTCTTAATACAACTTTAGGAAATATTGAGAAAATTATCTCATACATATTCCCCATGTTTTTAGTGTTTAGCAGCTTGGAAGAAGGTTATAGCATTTTCAGAAATCTGCCCATCGTGCACCACCTATCCAAGATTTAGCAAGCAGAATTCTATTCATAGGCAGCCATCAAATGATAATGGAAAAATACTTCACATTTTCTGTATGAAAAGGTCTTTTTTGTTATATAAGCATTCAGTGCACTCATTTCAGAGAGAGTTTTATGTATGTATCTATATGTTCCAAGCCCCAGGTGGAAGTCAGTGTTTGTCAGGGCTGGGTTGAGTCTCTAGCAGGATTTCCATGCATGCTCTGGCAGTGGATGTCACTGGGATCCTCTCCACCCTGTGCTACATTAGGGGAGCACATGTACAAGTACAGGAACCCTACCTGTCAGAACATTAATGTACTATTCAGATAGAATACTGTGCAGGATTTTACCCCCTCAACTTATTTATGTTTGAGAATATTTTGCCTTTTTTAAGCTGAAATTCTAGTTATGGCTTAAGAAGGTTAAAACACCTCTGAATTTTCCCATTAACATCCAAACATCTGACAGATCCAAGGTCTGCTTTTTTTCTTGGATCAAAAGAATAGGACCAGTAAACTTTAGGGAGCTATTATTTATGAACTTCATTTATTCATCCTTAATAGAGTTTGACTGGCCATGGTTATACCGTGTGTAAACAGAAAAATAGCAAACAGAGTGTAGGTAAAAAATAACTTTCAGATGTTGTTTTGCAATGATTCTTTTTTTCTAGAAAAAAGAAATTAGGAGATACATGGACTTTCCAAAGCACTTTTTGACCAATCAGTTATTTATGAAGTGCTTTATAACGAAACATTCATCCAGCAGCAATATTTCACATCTCAATACATTGAATAATTATTTTTTTTTTGGTCAGTTTGGGTGAAAAGTTGACGGGGATACTTACAGATGTGTATCTGTGACTGGTTCAGATGACATCAGGCCTCTGGCCCCATTGTTGGTTTAGCTAATTTCCTTCAATTCATCCATTCTCTTCCCAGTGTCCTTAATTTAGTATCTTGATACCCCTTGGGGCACTGGCAGTCTCCCCTGTCACTGGATAGGGCAGAGTGAAGCTTTGCCATGTGTAACCCAAGCTACAGTGATGTGTGCCAGTTTAAGGACAGTGTGCATGTCTTTCTAGAGCTACTGGGGCACTTTGAGGCATTAGAAATCCGAGTTCATGAATGGATTCAGATTTCCAGAATTTGTTTTGCAGCCAAGAGATATCTCTGGAAAAGTGATGCTGGGTGCATAGCTCTGCTGATCTGAAAAAAAACATTGGCAGGAGTTCTAAACTGAGCTGCTTATTTGTCCTTCTCGTTGTAGACAAGGTGAATTTAGATGTTAGCTGGATGAAAGAAAAAGACATTCAAAATATAACCCGAGTTTTGCCCCTTATATTTGGCAAGCAGGCTAAGAGATGGCACTTCCAGCCAAACATAATTTGCAGTGGAATTTACAGGGCATTGCAAACAGTGCTGCTGAACTGTCAGCAGTTAAACTGTGGTCTCTGATCTACTGTACCATGCTACAGACCCTGCCCAGCTTCTAATGATCCTGAAACTATTACAGATCTTTCTAGGTCTCTCAATGTTTTTTATATGTGTTCCTATTGTTTTGTGCTTCAGCCCTGGGTTACTATGAAACTTGACAGTTTGTTCTTTAGAATCATAGAATCATTTCTTTTGGAAAAGACCCTTAGGGTCATCAAGTCCAACCCAGCCGTGCCAAGTCCACCATGAATCCATGTCCCAGAGTGCTACATCTTTTAAATACCTTCAGGGGTGGGGGCTCAGCCACTTCCCTGGGCAGCGTGTGCCAATGCTTGACAACTTTTTCAGTGAAGGAATGTTTCCTTTATATCAAAGCTAAACCTCCCCTGGCACGACTTGAGGCCATTTCCTCTTGTCCTATCACTTCTTCCTTGCAAAATAATACTGAGCCCCAACTCTATGCAGCCTCCTTTCATGTTGCTGTAGGGAATGATAAGGTTCTCCCCGAGCCTCCTTTTCTCCAGGGTAAACAGCCTCAGCTCCATCAGCCTCTCCTCATCAGACTTGTGCTCCAGACCTTCCACCAGCTTTGTTTCTCTTCTTTCACCCCCTCTAAGGATGCCTTGCTGCATTTCAGTTGTGTTGCCACAGTCACAATCTCAGCTGGATGTCAAAGGTTCCTAATAGGCACAGTCATATTCTTCAAAGGCTTCATGTGTTTCACACCTTCCTTTCTGTATTGTCATTTTTACTTTAAATCTTTTCTTCCCCCCCCCTTTTTTTTCCTTTTTTTTAAGACACTCTTTAAATACAGGTTGCTGTAGAAATCTTTAGCTAATATTTCTGTGGTTTTACGTGTGCTTTTACACATTTAACACAGGGAATAAAGATACCTGAAGTGACATATTGATGGCCAACTTTTGATGCCCTGTCTTTTCTTGTCAGAAATACATCCAGGTCTCTGAGGCCCAGGTGCAGTTGTGACAGAGTGAGTGGATGGCTCTTAGATCTGCCAGGTGGTTTTACTCTCATCACCAGGATTTTAGGACTTCAGAGTTATGGAATTCACTACATTTAGAGAAGACATTAACAATATGCAGGGCGTTCTTTTAAAAGGGGGCAGGTGTAAGGGTGGGGCAGTGGTGCAGTAGATTTTTTTTTCTGAGCTAAGGATTCCAAATTTAGTCCCACTTCTGGCCATAAGCTGGGTGTGGCAGTGCAGTTTCACTCCCTGCCTACCTGCACACCTGCATTTCCATGGGACACCGAAGTGTGCAGGGTCATGGTGCAGGTCTGTCCATCCCAACATTTGAGATAGCCCAGATCTGGGAAGTGCTCCTGGTTCCCATAGTTTTGACACAACATTTAAGGTTCATGTAATTTCTTAGAAGACACAGCAGCAGCCTTCTGCTTTATGGAATGCCTTTGTAACAGTATCTAGCAATGATTTCTCTCTACTCCTTACAACTTTTCTATAACATATGGTGGTGATCTGAATTTGACATGATCAGAGTCATGTTTTCCTGTAATTTTAGGAGTGCTTCTTGTACTGACTCATTGACCAGAAGCTGAAGCTACAGATTTGTTTTTTTTTTCTTGAGTCATGAATTATAAGTATTTAAATTCTTTAAACTTAGAAATTAGACAAATATGTAATAATATAGAATGATTTTTTTTACCTCGTTGTCCCTGCCCGGTGTGTGAAAACCTTTTTTAAGATTAATTAAAGGTAAGATTTAATTAATGGTTGCTAGTTGCACTTTCAGAGGTAGGAAGTTGTATTCAAAGTTTGTGTTGCTCATAGTGAGCTAACAGTCGTCTGCATGGAGGCCTGAAAATCATTAGCAAGAGTTCTATATTAAATATAACATAAACCAATATTTCTATTACTTCCTTAGCCACCAGCAGGACTGAGCTAACTATATTAAAAACCATGCTCAAAGTGTATTTAAAACATTGCCACTTACTGTGACACCATTGATGAATAATCCACAGCTGCTAGACTCGTATCATTACCTGAAATCCCAGCTGCCATGTTAAAATATATGATACACTTGTAGTTAGCAAAATTCAAAAACATTATTTGAGAGCTTCATAAACATTTGGTGACTAGTATCCAAAATTATAAACAGCCAGTTAGAGAACTAAACAAGGATTTTTTTTTTCCCTCTGAAACATTAACATTTTAAAGGAAACATAATTCTTTCTGTAGGTGGATCCATAATTTTAAACATTTGAGGTTGTCAGTACTGAAATATAGCTAACAGGGATGGACACACCAAGACAGCTTTGAAGGTAGCTGTAGCTAAACCCTCTCTTGAACAGGACTGCCAGTCATAGGTAAGCCTTATTTAAATTCCAGGTCAGAAAACGTTTGTAGCACTGAAATATTCACCATACTAAATACTAAAGTATCTAGTTTTCAGTTATTGAGAATATTGGATGATGTGAATAGGTTTTTTGGTTCAAGTTCTAGAATAAGATTTTCCTTTCACAGATGCTCACTTTTGAGTGCTGCTTCTTTTGAATTGTAAAATGTGCTCAATGTTTATGGATTCTTCTCTTTCGGTGGATGTGGTCAGATTCTTTGGAAATTTGTAGGAAGTGCATTAAGATTTTAGTTGTTTTCTAGTAGATAGAAATCTTCAGGGTAGACCTAATCTTCCTGTTGACAGTTACTGATTTTACCTTAGCTCGGGTTGCATTGTGGTTTCCTTCAGTCATATTCAGGGATTCAAATTCCATCAAGACTTGATCTTCATTCCTACCAAAGAATTGGATCCATTAAAATGAAATTTTCTTGATTGGACCCTAGGCTCAGAGCAAAAACACCTGAATGTTATTGTTTTGCCACTATTTCACAGTGGGATTTTGTAAAAAAGAAAAAACTTTCCTGTGTCTGGTTTTCCTTAGTGAAAATAAGATGCATTGCAAAGCTAAATTAATTTTTAGAAAGCAAATAGAAATAGATGAAAATGCCTTATTAGTACTTAACATTTAGTTCCATGTTCATTCATGTTGATATTTTAGAGTCAGGGGTTTGTGAATTAAATATTTGGCCTCACAGTTTGTCATTTGGGAAAACATACGAAAAGAGTTCTGGGCCCTGTTTTGATGTTTTCATTCACATTTTTTACACTGTAATTTTCTTGATTCTGTAAACCTTGTGTTTAGCACTTGCTGCTTCTTTCTGTGATACTATTCTACCAGTGTGTGCAAAGCATGGACCTGAAAGGCAGAGGTCTGCTGGTTTAGATAGAAACAGTTTTAGATAATATGGTGGGATCTGTCTATCTGCTTCATCTGTATCTGTGTATTCATCCTTGTATTAGGCTGATGAGATTTTTCAAAGTCTCCCAGAGGAAAACTTTTTCTATGAAACCTATGAAGGCAGTTCTTAGAGTCCTCAGCACGGGATTGGCACTAGCCCATCTCCTTAAATCCATGGATTTCGTGTCTGAGTCCTTAGTGCCTGTGTCCTCCCCTGCAGTGCTTGCTGCCTCTTACTTCAGCTCGTACATTCCTTGGCTTAAAGACTGTGGTTTTTTATAGATCAAATCATGGTTTGAGATTACATGGATTTAAGCTTTATCTGTGTGTTCCTGGTATCTTTGAGCCATGCTCCAAGTAAACTAAACTTGCAAGCCAGTTGCAAGCTGGATAACCATTGGCAATTGACTGGTTCCAGTAGTGAGGCCTAGCTTAATGTAATTAATTCTAGTTCAGGTTTTGGTCTGAACCTGATTTTGGACCTGAATCCAGGCTTGGAGGAGAACAAGCTGACCTCATCTTTTAGAAGAATGTATTCCAATTCATAAGTAAGTTTAAGAACCCAGTTCTACAGCATTTCAGATGATGGCTTCACTGTCCAACATGCAAAATCAATGAATAGCCCAAGATTCCCTGCAGTTAATAGTCAACAGTCTGTCTTTTTTATGTGCAAGAAATTAGCTCTTCCCATTCATATTTGACTTGAGCTAGCCACGTTGCAAGGAATGTTGTAGCAAAATGGGAGATTCCACCTGTTCAAAAGCAAGGGAAATTAAATGGTAGAGAAAGAAATGGTGTTAGGCATCATCAAATCATTAACCAGTTGCCAGAACATGGTAAAAAAAGAGTAATTGTAATTGCATCAGCAGCAGTGAATGTGGAATCATGTGAAGGAGAGGATTGATTTAAGTGAGAAAAGACAGAGAGGAAGGAACATGGGAAAACCATGAGAAAACCAAGCATGGGGCTGATCTCTAAGGCTGAGGAAAAACTGCCACCAATTTCTGTCCATCTGTCAAAGTGTCATTTCCTCCCTCCCTGGCAAGAGAGCAGACATCACGAGCAGTGTTTGGGCTTTGCACCCCTTTCAGGTGTGTTATTAAAGGAGCACCTCTACCATGTCCTTAAAGCCTCAACAGCCTCACACACGCCCAATAGCAAATAATTGCTTTTGCAGAAGGGTGGGGGTTTCTTCTCTACTTCACAAAAGGTTAGCTTTGAGCAGCTGAAGGGGCAGCTGAAGGGGAACCATACATTTGCAGGCAGATGAAGCTTGGCAGGCTGCCAGGGCCATCCAAAACCTGGGAGGCAACTTGTTTAACACCCTCCTGTGCAGAGGTGTAAACAGCAGGTAGCACAGGCAGGGTGAAACATCACCTGCTTTGGTGACAGTGCTCTGTAGATACCGGGGGAAAGAATTCCTCTCCATGCCAGAGTTTGTCGCACATAAATATTTGTAATAGTTGCTATGGCAGTTGAGAGGAGAAAGATGAAAATCAGAAAACAGTGAAAGCTGTCTGAAAACAAAGAAAGGTATCCAGAGAGTGAGCTCAAGTACTGGAATTTTTATTGCCCTGAATTCTTGTTATAGGCCTTCGATTGCAAAAACACCGCCCCAAAACAAAAAAAAAAAAAACCACCCCAAAACCCAAAACAATCCAAATCCAATAATTGTATCTTTATATTCAAAGAAAAAATATCGTATTATATCAATAAGCCCACATGCTAAAATGTGGCCTTCATTAATTGTAGTTGCCATTTTTAACATCCATGAATCTGATTGTGCCTGATACTTCAGTGCTATCCTGAAATTTTCCAGAATAACTCCTAACAGATTGGAATCTGGGATGAAGTACTTAGGCATGGTATTTCAGTTGTGTTGGATGAGATTTGGTGCTTCAGCCCTGTAGCAACTCAACACCTGCAGATGGGGTAGGAATAAGATGTATTTAAGAACCACCCCATCACTTTTCTGGATGGCAACCACTTTGTGCATCTCTCATTGTTGCCAGCATCCCCGGAACATTTTAGAGAGGGAAATGAAAAAACCTGTGCTGGGAGTTTGTGGACTGATCTTTCCATAGCATTAAAACTCACTCCTTTCAAGACACTAATATTTAACATATAGTATGCTTCTCATTTTCAGAATAACAAATCTGGGTATCCTTCACAGCTGTTAACTCTTGATTTTCAACTCTCTGAGGTATTTTTTTCCTACTGCTAAATATGAGGCTTTCTTGTCTGACATTTCCAAGCTACAGTAATTGATTCTTATAGAACAGTATCTTTATTTTTAAAAAAATTGCACTTAGGATTTTTGATGTTGTACAATTGACCACTTTTACAATGCCCTGAGTTTTACATAGGAGTGCCTATTAGCACAGTTATAACTAAGAGCTTTTCACAATTTCCATTATACAGTAAAGCATTATTTTCAGGAATTTAGAAGGTGACTTTAAAAAGCACTGTGGGCTGCAGTTTTACACAGAAAATCTTCGCCCATGAGAAAATTATTGTCACAAATGCTGAAAGCATCAGTCAGTATGTGTAGCTATTTTTAGGTGGACTGACTGAAAAATTAAATATAGTAATTCAGTGGTTTAAAACATTTTTTCACACTCATGTACAGCCACCAGGTGTAAAATGCCCCGTGGTCCTGATTCTCTGAAGGTTTCTTGGTAGTGCTCCAATATGACAAAAGAAGCTTGAAGCTCCATAAAATAGTGTAAAATTTCCAGGCACAATTGAATTTTCAGTTGATGGAGAAAGCCACCATTATATCATACTGAGTGAAGGAGAGAGGAATCCTGCCCTTCTCCCTTAAATCCTTGAGCACAGGGAGTGGAGCAGAAATATGAAAAAGGAAAGATCATCACATATTCTGGCTAAGCATGAGCAACTGGTACAGATTCAAACAAGCCCTCTTTGTACAGCTGTCTATTTTTCTAAGTCTAAAGCATGAACCATTTTCTCCTTCAGGAGCCTCAGTATCTCAGAAATAGAAAAGTGTTTAGGATCATTTGCCTTTCTTCCATATAGATATGCAAAATGTCTAAGCAAGTGCCTAGTGAAGAACTTGGTAGCAAGGGGAAAATATTCCCTAAATTTGTACTTTGATTTAATTTCACAGGATCAGTGGTCCAAAGAATGTGTAGTGTGAGCATTGCAGCATCTTCATTAATTCTGCAAATAATAAATGATTGTGTTTTCAATTTGGCAGGGGTGGTTTCGCAGAAATTAGAGAAAAAAAGAAAAGATTTGTAAATTTTCGTGTAAGCCCCTGTTTCATGGCAAACACTATGTATTTTTTTATGCAAACCAGATAAATGTGGTCTCATATTGAGACATGACATTGTCATATTTGTAAAAAACATCTTCCTGGTTTTGATCACAAATCCCAAATTCCCAGGGGTACCTTACTTGCAAAATTAGCCTGAAGAGCAGCTCCTGTTATCATGCTGCTTTTGCTTCTTTCTCATCATATTATTTACTAATTACATTATCAGTTGTTGTAATATCAGCACCCCGTGTGAAAGGCAAAAAGAAATGGCAAATGCATATCCTAGCCCCAGTTCCTTGCTAATTACTGATGTGACAAATGAAAACAGCTAGCATTGGATGGAAGGAATTAGTTATATTGATACAAAGAATGATGTTGCATCATTCAGAAAGTGACAAATTATTGAAGACTGAATGCAGGAAATGGGTCACTAAAGCAGTGGCTGCAACACATTTTAAAATCTTTTGCTAACTATTCTGCATTTCTTAATATCACGTAATTTGAGGGAGGTGGTTTTGTAAAACCCTCTCCCATTGTTAAACATCATTCCCTTTTACAACCTGCATTGTACTTAAGCTTTTAAAAATCATTGTTTTGGCAAAGAGCATGTGAGCAGGCAATGAACAGTGTTCAGCCACACCTTGAACAATGCATCCATCAAATCTGAAGTCAGACTGCCTTCTTTCTCTGTCCTTAATTCCCATCTGTCATTTCTCCATCTTAAAACAAAACAAAGCCTTGACTGAAGTATGAATGGATCACTATGGCCCTTGTTCAAACAGGACTTTTTCAACAAAAAAGCTTTTAGGGATGACTGAAGACTACAGAATTAGGCCCTGTGTTTTAAATTAATGTTGTGTTTTCTGGATGTTCTAGGTGACACTCATGTCATGAGAAATTTGAAATGATGTGAATAACAGCTACACTGGCAGTAAGGCTGTTACTTTTATGGAAACATTTTAATGTTAAATAGATTAGTGCATTCTTCTTTGTATTGCTTTGACTTTGAATATGATTAATATAGTAACAATAATTGCTTAGCTGGTAGACCAGCTGTTTTTTCTGAAAAATAAAATCAAATCCATAGATCTTGTCAGATACCTAACAATAATTGTTAGTGTTTTTTCTCTTGGACGGGGCTGTTTCGTCCATGATTTTCCTTTCTGTGGGCCTCTATTTTCCTCAACTGAGCATGAAATAAAATATCAAAGGGAAACAATGACAATATTTGTGGATTGTATAATGTAGATTGTTGTAAGATCTGATGACTGGCAATCCCTTACTTCTGGCATCATTACTTAGGCTGAAAAACTTTCAACTTAAATATGATTCATATTTCTTTTCTATCAATAACATTAATGTCAGAATGGGGTTGTTAGCATTTAATTAATTATCTGTGAAGGGTCTTGAAGTCTGCAAGTGGCACATGATTGAAAAATATGATGACACTTAAACACCTCCCCAAATTTATAGTAGAGGCTGCTGCTTCATCCCAATTTCTCTGTAGATGTTTCATGGATCTTCACAGAGTAACTCTTATGTTAGAGCACATGTGTGACTATGTCAGCCACCAGGAGCTAAAGTCAAGCCCTAATTAATTCAGTTAATATCCCATGTAATTTAAAGCATTATTCTATTGTTTTAGCTACAGTCCATGCCAAGTTTCCATGAGAGTTAGCTTTGCCATAGAATGTGGTCAAGAAATCTAAACTGTTTGTGTAAGCCATCAAGCAAGTAGCTGCATTTAGCAGTTTTAATTCATTTAAACAGCCCAGATTTGGGCAGGCTGGCTGTGGAGCATGGATGTGCTAGCAGCTTATTTGGAATTATTGTTTTGGTATTTATTAGGGCACAGCAAACAATTCAGCTTTAAACACTGGTGAGCAAACTGGTGGAGCTGAGAACAGTTGCTTTGATTTCACACGCAGCAGATATTCCACTCTTAATTTTAGCTTTAGACTTTCAAATGGGGAAAGATGTATATGCAGGTTGTGAGTATGGCTGTGAAAACTGGTGCTGTGTTTTAATTGAGATTAAGTATTTTGCTTGCATATGTAAAACAAATGTACTAAAAAAAGTAAACTCGCTGCCACCAAAACTGAAAACAAGGCACTCTGGAAAATATATGCTGATATATAACTGGCTAGAATTTCCTTCATTTTGCAAAGCCACGAGCCACATGCATCAGCTCACCACAAAGTCATTAGGTCTTTTTAAACTCAGATGAAAAACATTAACAAATACCACAAAAGGCTTTAGTATGGCCCCTTTGTTCATTCACATATGGCAGTTTATAACTCCTGCACCACTTGGGTCGTGTGTTTGTTTAAGCTGCCTCCATCAGGCCAGCCCTGAAAGAACAAAAGACATCTTGAGTGATCCTAAGCAGGAAATGGGCTAATCTAAACATGGCTTGTGACACTATAAGTAGAATAGAAAGGGGAGGGATTGATTAGTCATTAATGTCCAATTGACTCCATATGGATGTTGCAATAATAAGGCCTTTTTCAGTGCAGTAGCAGAGTTATTGAATTAGAGGTTTATGTTTCCTCAGAGCTGACCTTAGGGAATTCCTGGTTGGTTCTTCTTGTTGATGTTTTAAAGAGAATGGAGTCTCTTAGCAGGAAAAAGAGAAGTTTTATCATAGTGAAGTGTTGCTTGGAAGTAGCTAACCTGTGCTAAACCTCTTAGCATCTACTTAATGCATTTCAGAACCCTTGCAGGTGAAAAAAAATTTAGAGGCCATTTAAATATTGCAATATTTCATGAACTGTTCATGGCTTTCCCAGTTTTGCCCCCCATCCATTCACTGACATGCAGCCTGTGAGAAATGTTCAATGCTCAAATTGCAGCTGAATAATATTTGGAACAAAAGCTGCCTGACAAAGAGAACATTTGTGTCACCCCTGTTCCAAACCTAGCCATGTTTCCAAGTGGGTATTTTGCCAGTGATGACAAGACATGCCAGTAAAGGCAGTAGTTCATGGGGTATTGTGTCAGTCTTATTCTAAATTTACTTTTCTTTCTCTTTCTTTGTGTAGTTAATAAAGGGTTTTATACCCTTTTAAGTTTTAGGCCTGCCTTGCTCTTTTGCTCCTGGTTCTGTCTCACAACAGAAAATGAGTATATTTAAATTAGCAAGCCAAAACTATAACATTATTTAGTGCGTTGGCCAGGAAATTCAAATTAAACCAAGACAGGTATCCGTTTACGTTGCCTCTCTTGCCAATAATAAAGAATGAGAAAGTCTGAATGGTGTTGGGGATGAAGAAACAAGAGGCAGGCAAAGAGCAAAACAGACAAATGCTACTCTACAACTGCCACATGTTGCTGAGACTACAGTGAAGTAATAGAAATTCTTGTAACTTTCCCTAAAATTGATAACCCAGAATATTAGTTAAATGGCTGCTCTTGTGTTCTAAGCTTGCCAAAGCTGCTCTTTCCATTCTGTTCTTTCAACATTTGTCCTTTTCTAATTGATTTTAAGTACCACTCTATGTTTCACTAGAGCTGCCTTTGTCTGTACAAAATCAGGTTAAGAGCAGCACAGGGGGCTGTTTTTCATCCTCCCTGTTTTTCATGGCATGTCCGTGTTTATGAGGTGTTCACCCATCTCCTGCAGTAAAAGACTGACTCCTGTCTGCATGTTTATCAGGTTCTGGTCTCTGCAGTGCTAGTTGCATTTCCACAGACAGGGACAGATATTTTGGAGGGCACAACCAGTCTTTTCCAAACTAGGCAAATATGTCACCTCAGCTTAATGAATAACTGATGATAGGAGCTTTGCTACTAACCAGGAACCTAGAAAGATTCTCTCTATTTCTACATATCCCACCTTGGTGTGTGTCCATGGAAAGTGATCTGCAGGAATTAGCCAGATTCATTATCTGGGGGGAAGTCAGGGGAAATGTATCACCTCAAACATGAATCAATGGCCATAGTGTGAAGAGTAATTAAGGAATAACAGGGTGACTGATAAAAATCTCTTTCTTTTTGCTGTCACTTCTTTTCTCTCTTTTCCTCATCTTTTGCTCAGCCTTTTTTTGCTGCTTTCTATCCCATCTATTATTGTTTGTTTTCTGGTAACATGTAAAGGCCCCGTCTCAGGTTTTGTTGTAGATGATGTGCAAAAGGTAAGGTAAACCCACATCCCAGGAAAGACAGGATGATTAACCCTAATGTGGCCAAGATCTCAGGAAGCATGCTGAGGGATGATGCCTGTCCTAAAATTCATTTCATTACTAAATGGAAGAAACTCAGAAAAAGGCAAGAATAAATAAATAAACAATGTAACAATTGTTATTTTATGTTTCTTAACATTTATTTAACAAGGATGGTTATCTTTCTTGATGATCAGATTCTTTCTATCTTTCTAATGTTCTCTGATTAGAGAGCTCTTTAGAAATGAAAATATTGTTGGAAATTATTTTCATGAGGCTGCAGCATTTTCAGATTTATTCTGTGGCATTTTTTGCCTCAGTATTGCCCCTAGAGCAGTGTGGAATCCAGCTTTCACAGAGGGGTTGTCTGTAATATATCCCCAAAAAAAGATCACTCTTCTTTAATCTGATTTTACTTTTAAATCATCAAAGTTATGACAAGTTGAGCAAATGCTGAGGATCTAGGAAGTAAGGCACTGGACACATTCAGAGGCTAAAAGTGTCACTCTGAGGACAGCCCCTGTCTTTAGGCCAAAATATAGAGTTCTTTGCCAACTAAGCCACTAGGGCAGCCAAACTGTACTGCTTTTGCAATAATTATAAATTCTGACCAGGCTCTTAATTCTGAAAATCCCTCCTCCTGTGGTTGCAGTGTGAACAGTAACTGGCAGACAGAGCATTAGTTGCCATAGAGAGAAAATTACCAATTCCTTCTCTTGTCTTGCCCTTTCCTGGCAGTACATTTCCATTTTATCTGTTATTTTAGGTTTATTAGTTATTAGAAGTTCCTGAAAATATTTGCAGAAAGATTTAAAACACCTACTTCTTTGTACTTGCATATACATTTTCTTTAAAAATTTTGGGTGTCTTTGAGCCTCCATCAGTACTAGCTATAATTATCACAATAGGAAAAAACTCCCTACTCTGTTAAATCTGTTGAAATTGTTTTTATAGGGCACAGTAAAGTCAAAGTTTCCGCTTGACAGGACAAAGTACCTAAGAACAACCAGCTTGAAAGCTTGTTCTTATGTGTTTCAACTTGTAAAATCTCACTGAGCATGTGTGTATTTGTGTCATTAGCACCTCATTTCTAATCTATAAATGTACTGAGACCTTCTGACTTCCCCCATAGAATCCCATGCTAGAAGAGCTATTTTATTGCAATGCTTTATATGCTGAATATAATTCTGTGGTTCTGAGACAGAAGAGCATGAAGATTATATTGCTTTAGTTATTTGCAGAAATTCATTTTGCAAATGCTTATGTGATGGCCTATAGGTCAGCTTGCAAATATTTCCCCAGAGATCAAGCTCAAAGAACATCAACTCTTTGGCTGCTTTTTCAAGTCCTTCAAGTATGGAATTGCAGAAAGTGGATGCAGCCAGAGTTGACCTTCTTGGGATGGTTGTAATTTATTACTCCAAATAAGAATTGTTTTCTGACCTAACCTTTCCATGAAAACAGATAATTTATGGTGGTTTTCTGCCTTTTTTCTTTCTACTTGCCTTTTTTTTTTCTCTGTTTATTTTTGTCTTGTCTAGATTATATCCAGATTAAAAAACCACCTATAATCTAGCTCCCAGTAAAACTACTCTTTACCTGCATTAGGATTGAAAAGTCCAAAATTGTGTTAGAAAGGGCTAAAGACAAACTCTTCCTTAGCTGTAGTGAATAAGTGGGAAAGTAAAAGCTGGAAAGACATCCTATGGATGCAGATAGGTCTTTCCTGTGCTATGAGTAGAGCAGCTGGACAACAAATTATAACTTTCACATAAATAATAATTTTATATTTTTTTGTCACCAGGTCCCTGATTGCCCACATACTAGTAACATATTCTTATTACATTATCTTAAAGGCTAGAACAAGTGTTACATGCTATGTCTGACTTTTTTCAAATTACATAGCTCTTTGTCTCAATAAATATTTCCGTGTTGACTTAACTATATTTGCAACTTTTTGCAGTTTCTAAACGAACACATTCTCTCTCAAAATATGGTATCTTTGATATGTTTGTGGTCCGAGGCTTCTGGCAACAATGGACAGAGCCTCATCAACCATTCACCCCCCTCAACTGGTCCTACCTGCAGGTCACTCTGCAAAACTGCCCTTCCCTTTTGCAGTAAAAAACTGCCTGCAGCCTCCTGTGAATGCAGAGCACCTGTGGCACAGTGCTTAACTTAGAACAGTGTTAAAACCGTTTTGCAGCTCACATTTGCCACAAACCTGTCTTCTTTTATGTTCATGCACGTTAGTATACAAATTGCCAGGTTGGTGTCGGTCGTAGAGTAATGGCATTGGAGGCATCATAAATCACCAGGGTGATCCTCAGGAGAAGACACTGCTGTATGTCAATGAGTGTTTTGCTCTCAGGGTAATGTATGTCTTCATCTGGCCCAGTAGTCAGCATATTGCCCTGTGTTGATGGATATAGTCAGCTTGAAACTACACTACATTTCACTGCACAATAAACATGGCTGTCAACACCATATAAAGCAAAATCAATTTATCCTGTATGGTCAGTGCGTTTTAAATGAAATTAATGTACTGTGGACCTGGTGGCAAAAAGGTAGTGTGTTAGTTATGCATCCTCTGTTTTAGGGCCCCTTTTTCATGCAAATGTGTTTCTTATATAGATTTTTAAAAAGGTATACCTATGTAATGCTTTCACTCTGAATTAGGAAAATTGATTCTTGCACAACCGAAAACTCGTGCCTGGACTCATTAAAACTACAGTGTTTTATATTACTTACTGTAAAGAATTAATCTTATATTATTTGGCAAATAAATTCATGTTGGCAGCTGTAATAGTTTATAAAAAAACAGGAGGCCTACTGCTGCACTAATTTGTTGTCAAGTATCTTGCCTTTTCAAGGTATTAAATTATATGACCAGTTTGATGAAGTCCAAGACTATCACTCTCCCACTGCAAACCCTTTTTGCTTTCTTTATAGCTAAGATACAACTCTGAAAACATATATTGTCATCACAATTGCATAAGTTTTTCCCAGTAAAGGCATGCCTTGGTGATCTATTTCTCCTGTAGTGATTGGTCCTACACCTCAGCTCTGTGGTCTCTAAACCCCCCACGAGACTTTGCTGTTTATGTTCAAGAAACAGGGCTGGATGCATTCAAAAACCCAGTTAGGGCTGGCATGTACAAGCTGAATTGATGGCAGATAAAGACAGGACCCTGGGGTACGCTGCAGGCATGGAGCTGGAGTGCTTGTCCCCCACTCTGGTGGCTCCAGTGTGCTGGGTGTGTACCTGCTGGAGGCAGACACTTTTATTACATGCATGTGGTTCAAATGCTCCAAAGCACATCTAAAATTCCACCGAAGCAGATGCAACTTTAAAGTGTTCAGCTCCAAATATAATCTGATCCATACAAATAGCAGCATGTACCTGGTGCACTGTATAATTAATTTTATGAAATGTTTGGCAGGATAAAATGAAATGAATAAAGTAATTTATTTTATGAAATGCTCAAACAGCAAAGTCATTGTCAATGGCTGGTGTCAACAGGCCTACATCAGTTTGGATTCTCAAATGTAACTTTTATGTGAGTTTTGTTGGGCATTCAGAGAATGTCTCTTATGGTAAAGCCCCGAATGGAAACTTTATCAGATCTCCATGTCTTAATTGGAGAAACACCAGTGCAATTTGTTTCTTCACTTTGTTGTTGGGTCATCTCAGATGGGCGAGCCTGGCCAGTTACACTGAGACCCCTGGCTGGCCCATCTCTCTCTCTCTCACATAGATCTGGCAGCAGAGAGAGAGAGAGAGAGAGAGAGAGAGAGCAGAAGAGGCTAAAACAAGCAGAGCACTGACGCGCTTTCCTAACCCACGTAATAATGTTTTGCATCCATCTTGTTTCCTCCTGCCCCTGACGTTACAGGGAGTAAAGCAGTGAATGGCTCTGCAGCTAAACTACAGCAGTATTATTGTTGGCCAACAGGAGGGGCCACGGTGGCTGAAGCCCGGGTGTACCGGGACTCGCGGGGCCGCGCCAGCAGCGAGCCCCACATCAAGCGGCCGATGAACGCCTTCATGGTCTGGGCCAAGGATGAGCGCCGGAAAATCCTCCAGGCCTTCCCCGACATGCACAACTCCAACATCAGCAAAATCCTAGGTGAGTGCGTCAGCGTTGGAGCGCGTGGTCGCGGGGTGATTGTGTGCTGTTATTGAGGAGCTCTGGGAGTCAGGGGTGCAGACCCAAACCTGACTCCCACATGGATCCCAGATGGACATGTTTTTATCCCCTTTTTGTTATATCACTATATATTAATTATTAAACCCATACTGTTCTATTGTATACATTGATCTTATCCAAGCATGAATTCTTGTCATTTTCCTTAGGCCCCCCCCAAATATCCTTTCTCATGATTCTTGTTATGATTGCATCGTTTCTCATGATCCTTATTACGATTAAACAATAATCATATTCAATTACCAAACAATCATTGCATTTAACAATCATATCATTTATCATATGATGATTACTCAGGTGTAGCTTCACATGATCTAGAAAAGACAAAGCTCAATATTCGTTCCCAGGGCCCAGTTCCCTTTCCCAGGCCTACCAGACCCAACCTTTCTTTCCACCCCTGGATTTATTGGATGCAATTCCCATGATTTCAGAAACATTTTAACCCCGTGCTATGGAGTGCGAGGCAACGGGCAGCAAGTTGTGTTGGCGGGTTTGGGTTAGATATTTGGAAGGAATTCTTTGCTGTGAGGGTGGTGAGGCTCTGGTACAGGTTTCCTGAGAAGCTGTGGATGCCCCATCCCTGGAAGTGTTCAAGGCCAGGCTGATGGGGCTCTGAGCAACCTGGGATGGTGAAAGGTGTCCCTGCCCATGGCAGGGGGTTGGAACTGGATGATCTTTATGGTCCCTTCCAACCTGAACTATTCCATAGTTCTATGAACTCTAATTTTAGGACATTTTTTTTTTCTGGGAGATGTTCACCGAAAATGGAATTACTGAAGCTTACACAAATGAAGAGTCATGGCTTGTTTTCGTTTTCATTTTCATTCCCCTTCTTTTCCCTTTCTGCTCCTTCCCGAATACTTTTTATTCTCAACAGCAGTCACAAGATGCTTTAAAACTTAGTAGCATTGAAAGGGAGGGTTTTGTGAAATGCTGCAAGAGTGTGTCCCAATACAATCTCAATAATTGCAAGATCCCATTAGAATGCACCTGAACTACAAATCACCTGAATGCAAAATGGGACTTGCTAGAGTAAATACTGGGATAAAGTTTAAAAAGTACAAAATCAAAATCAGAGGTTTGTGTCAGACAGTGCAATGTCAAAGAAAGAAACCTGGCACAGTTCAAAAGACCTGTACATGCAAACCCCACGTTCAAAATGATGTTTGGTTCAAAATGTTGCAATGTTCAAAAAGCTAACCACGAGAATCGTGCAATTAAAATATTGCTTAGGTAAAAGTCACCACAGTTAATATTTAATTTGTATAGATTGGGACAATCAGGGAATATTTCATGGGTTTTATTTTGCCACTGTGCAAAAAAATGGACTCATTTTTGAGAAATTTTGATTTGCTTTTTAAGACCCCCCCAGAGAATTAGAAACATACGTGAGAATGAGTGGTGAAATGTTAAAACCTATATTTGCTTTTTGAGTCTTTGAAGTGAAAGACAGATTCCAAATGTAGCTCATAATAAATAAAAGTAAAAATCAAGTTTCCTCTGTAATCATTTTATTGTAAACTCTGAGTTCAAAAACATTCTTAGCAAAGTTTGTTGCATGTTAGTTCAATCAGAGGCAAGAATACATAGAAATAAATGTTACTTTGTCCTAAAACTTCCAAAATCTTTCTTAGTAGTTCTCATATTTTTGTCTACCATATAAGTAAGTTATATGAATAGCCTTTCAGTTTTGTATAAAACCTTCACTGTTTCAGTGTTGGCAGCTGTAGGGAATCTATATTATTTGTGTGCATTCTGTGAAAAAAACTATTAGGAGCATAGTAACTGTATTCATTAAAATGTAAACTTCCAGCATAAATATTTCAGAAGTGCCAGCAATTGAGTGTTTGTTAACCATGGAATTAACCTGTCAGTATCTGCTCTGCCACAAATAAGTCTATGTCCATATAATATCTGTGCAACGTTTCCAGGACAATGAGAAAAGAGACTGAAATATTAGAACTGACACAGAATATTGCTGGCTACGGGTAATATTTATACAACTTTTCCATTTGTTGATGTATGAAAAATGTTGGTAAAAGAATAGCTTCCACCCACGTTTACCACAGCTGTAATCGTTTTATTCATCTAAAAGACACCAAAAAGCTATTTTCTGCATTTCTTATTCCTGTCCCTATTCAAGTGTTTAGCTAGCTCCTTACAAACAATACAAGAGATCTGAATACTTTTGCCTTTTCCTGTGTACACTGTGTTAATTTTTTAACTTTTTTATTGGTGCAGCTTTCAATGAGAGTTTACAGTACCTGAAGTGGTGTATATAGTTACAGTGTGCTTTCTGTTTTACTTTTTTTTCTTTCCAATGTGAGTTTGTGAAATGAAACTTTCTCAATTCAGTACTGTGTGCTTATAACATCTGGCCAGAAAATTATATGCATAATAGGATTTAAAATAGGTGTCAGTATTATGCCAAGCTTGTATCAGAAGTTCAGTAAATTTAAGACGCCCATACAGCAAGGGATTGTTCATAATTTTGCTGAATCTATAAGGTTTGAAACTTTTTTCCTGCTGCATAGCAAGTTATTAATATCTATTAGCAGGAGTTGTATAAACCAAATTCTCATAAAAATATCAAAGAAGCCTGTGTCCCTAGGCAATGTGTTAGGCTTTTAACAGTGAGAGTATGGCTGCAGACTTTCCTTAACCATCACACTGTGAGTGGTATTACAGAGGTATGGAATTACTCACAGATTAATGCTCTTATTGTAAAAAATTAAGTAGTCTGTTTTGCAGCACGAGGCTGAGATTTTGAGACTTAACTATTGATTTTAAGTGTACCCTATTTAATAGAGATTTACATATGCACAGTCTGCAGCAATATCTGAAATTCAGGGTTCTTTTAAGGTGTCTTGGGTTGTGCAAACCAATATACGCGCAGGCCGATGTAAATTTAAATTTTATTAAATTTAATTTAATAAAATTTAATGGAATGGATTAAAATTTATTATGGTGAAGAAGCACGTTGAACTGTGTGTTTATAAAGCTTCACTTGAGCACTCACTAACATTTTGTGTCCGTAGGATCTCGCTGGAAGTCCATGTCAAATCAGGAGAAGCAACCTTACTACGAGGAGCAGGCACGACTAAGTAAAATCCACCTAGAAAAGTACCCCAATTACAAATACAAGCCTCGACCAAAACGCACCTGCATTGTGGATGGCAAGAAACTGCGCATTGGGGAATACAAGCAGCTGATGAGGTCTCGAAGACAGGAGATGAGGCAGTTCTTTACCGTAGGGTGAGTTCAGTTGTTGTCATTGTTTGCCAAGACAGAGCACACTGTTTGAAACCAAATAGACTTATCTGAGTCACTGACTAATGTCACTTACAGGGAAAGGGTTTGAACCGGTGAGACCTTATTAAAAGCATAAGATGGAATATGGAGCTATCAGCTTGCCACTGAATGCTGTGTATGAGGCTGGTTGTGGAATTCTTTAAAGTCAAAAGAAGTTGTTTCCCATTAGCCTGAAAGGTTTGAATAATGTCTTTTGTGAGTTTTTAGTAAGCTAATCAATTCTGGGTTAGTAATGGCTACAGCATCATTTCCTAAATTAAGAAAAGAACAAAGAGAAAAGCACAAAGGATTATTCCTGTGTAGAATAAGGAGTCAGGAGAGGGGGAAAAGGGAGAGGAGTAATAGTAGTTGCATGAGGAACACACATGAATCAATGATATCCTGGTATGAAGCTACTAGGAATTTTGTTATATACAGAAGTGTGTAAAAAAATATTAAAAAAAAAAAAGTTTTAGAAAGGGTCTTTCAAGTAGTGCATCGATAGACTGGGTAGATTTATAACCCAAAATACATGGCCCAAAAAGATCCTGGCACAGTTTTAAGAACATAGTGTGTGTTTCTAGAGGTATTTCCTCTAGTGTTCAGCAGAGAAAGCAGCCCTGTGAAACATCTACAAGCTAAAGATAACAAAAGTCCAGCGAAACAACTGCACCATAACTGATTTCTCTCTCCTGTTTTGTTTTGTTGTTTTTTTTTTTTTTAATGAATTAATCTGTGATGCTCAGTGCTCTAACACAATGTTTCTGGTGATTTACAAAGAGTCTAAAAGCTGCCTCCAGTGCCAGCCTTTCCAAATTCACAATGTTCTGCTTATTTCTCTAATCACAATAGTCTCCTTTTGTTGGGTACTTCACTACCAGATAATTGACCTTGACGTCGATTATGTGCCCTCATTTTTGGCTTGGGATGCAGAACTCCTGTTGCAGTCAATTATTTTGTGGTCCAGCCTGCAACAATGTGGGCTCTTTCTTCAATCAGTAAATAGAAGTGGTTTTGATATCTTGAAACAGCCTTCCAGTCTAGAGTTATGGCATTGCTTTTTTTTCCTCAGTCTAAGGGAAATTGTTTACTAATAATCTCCCATCAAAATTGCACATAGGACTCTAAGTAAAAATCTGAATTTACACAGAACATTGCAAATTATATTCAGATTGAGGAAATGAAATTCTAGCTTATGTCTTCCAAAGCAGATTGACATACCAAATCGCATGTAGACAAGAAATGCAAACAAAATGCCAAGACAGCAGTCTGAACAACTTGAGAATTGTTTGCTAATTCAAAACAATATTAAGCAGTAGCCTTTTACACATTAAATGTGGTGGCTAAATGGCAGTGGATATAGAGGATGGATTTAAGAACCTTCTGAAAGTGCCTACCTAAAGAGTGATGTTTCTATTAAAAATATATATATACTTTTGAAAGGTATTCAGAACCAGATTGGTGCACCCTAAATGTAACATCTTTCTCATATATCCAACAGTGTGATCACGAAGACCATGAGAACGTCACCATTTATTGAAAGGATTGTTTCCAATTCCTATCTATGCTAAGTCCACTTCACCATGTTCTATCCATGTTGAAGAAGTTTAAAGTAAACTACCTCTGTGCAGCTGTATGATGGTGCACTGGACTTTAAAAAAAACAAAGACTTTTAGTTCTGTGAGTGATGGAAAAGGGAGTATGAAGTCTAATGGATGCATTCAATAAATATGAAATGAGATCCATTTTGCTGTTCAATGTGAATATAGATTATGGTCCTGAGGAATCACGGGCTGGGATTTAAAAAAATTATTTCATACTTCCCTGTGACTTCCCACTGTTGTCCAAAATTCCCCTTTTCCCTCAAGAATAATTTAAAACAAACTTATTGGAAGGCACCAAGTAAAATTAGTGAAAAAGCCAGACTAGAACATCTTTTTTGAGCTGAAACATAAAGCACGGAATCATTTGTCTCAGCAGAATAGTTTACTAACTAATGAAAAGCAACATTTCTTCCAAATCAGATTATAACTAAGTGAAACACAGTAAGTGAGCCCATCAGCTTCTTAAACTTACTCTTCCCTGTGTTTAACATAAATATCACATAAAGCATCAGCTGGAACGGTTTCCTGACTGACCTCACACCCCCATTATTTTTCCACTGTTTTGATGGAACAACATAAATCGTCCTTCAGAACTGTAGACGTGAGAGTTGAGATGCTGTTTCCTTTTCAGAGTGAAATAAGAGACAAATGTGGTTTTTCGGATTGACTATGCGCTGTGTTTACAGTAAATATTTCAGTGGAAGATAGAGAACAAAAGTACAAAACAGACTCCAATGAAATGTGCCAAGTGCTTCATACTGCTTGAAGCACTGCTGGGGTTTTTGGTGCTTTTTTTTTTTTTAAAAGTACAAACCAATTAAGTTGGGAATGGGTGTTAGCTGAAATGGCAACAAAATATAATCAGAGAATAAAAAGAAAAGTAGGAGACTTGTAAAGAGTCAGATGCACATTCAGAACAGGTGGCTAAAGGAAATAGTAAAAAGCAAGAAGAAATATATTTTTTCATAATTGTGTTTTCATTTTTCTGATACCAAGTGTACATTTATGTTTTAGGCAGTCCAGTAAAGGCTAGTTCCTGTCAGACTGCCTTAGATGAGCCACTGGCTAACAAAAGATAATTCTGCTATAGGTACAACCCTGCACCTCAAACGTGGAGTTCCCCATGGCTCAAACTTTTTTGATGCAAAAAGTGCACTGCTCACTTCAGTGAAGTGAATCTTTGGTAAGATCACAAAGGGAGTTTAAAGAATCTCAATATACAAACTAGCCAGGATGTAAAATAAAGCAGAGAAATAAGCTAATGAATGGCCAGGTTCTATTCTGATCTTTGAGGGAAAACCTCCGAAGAATTGAATGAGAGTTAAGATTTCTTGGAATAAATTGGGCAGGAAATTAATGTTTTCAGATAATTGTTATATATCTGATAGACCAAAATGTGGGAACTGCCAAGTATTTTAAAGAACAGAGTGGAACTTACAGTGTGTGTAGGCCTTCTATTGCATCACTACATGAATGAATTTTCTTCCAAATGAGGCAGACAATACACAGAAATAATCCATGTTTAATGCAGAGTACGTTAAAAAATTGCTGCTTTCAGTCTCAGGGAAGCTGATTCTGAAGCCAGCTATGTCTCTAAAATAATTGAGTTATTTTTAACAGTAAAATTATTAATGGAACTTGTGAATGATACCTTCAGCATAAGTTACTCCCAAACAGACTTCAAGAGATTTACAATTTATCCTCAATAGCAGTTTTTTGTAATGCATAAATAAATGTGAGCTAACAAATGGATCATATATGAACCATAAATTCAGATATTTTAAGTTGAGTCTGTCTTTTGTTGCCTTGTCTTGCAAATATAATTCATTGCTCAGTCATTTTTACAGTCTAATGCACTCTAAATAGAAGTATATGCTATACACATTTCTCTGCAAAATGATGTAAGCACTAACTTTTTTTTCCTGTGCTTTACCAGCATAAGATGTTTAGAATAAAGCCTTTATAGTGTTTATAACTACTGTACACACGTAGTCTCAATGTTGCTAGGCTATGGTTTTGAATAAGTCTGTAATATTATACCCCTGTAGCTTGAACTTAAAGCAAGTACACAATGGGTGCTTTTGTGAGATTTACTGTTATTTCATTCCTTATGGGAAAGTAAGTTTCAGGGGTGTGTAACACATGAGCGTTTTCCTTAATGCAATCAATTTTTGCTTCAGACATGTAAAGAGCTGTCAGAAAATGGTTGGGAAAGGATCAGAAAACAATGGTCATTTGCCAATTCAAATGTTTAGCTGGTTTGGCAAAAGTCAAAAGAGGAACATTCTCCAGAAAAATACTAAGAATATTAATGCCACAAATTTGTGAGCAGGTCAGTTTTTTCTAATAATTTTCATGTTGCTTCCATTTTTATATTTACTTCAATTTTTTTTGCCCAAATCTTTGGCCCCAGAGTGGACAGACAGTGCTGGCAGAGCAGATAGTGACCCCTAGTAATTGTCCACACAAGGATTTCTTTGTCAGAGGAGATGGTGAAGACAGGAGTGGTTTGAAGCCAGGGTTTGTAGAGATGTGCCACCATTCCTCATGGATCTGAAGAGAACAGAAGATTAATGTTGCTTTCTGGAAATCTTAACAGGCAGAAAACTTCCATGTGCAACTGAGCTGAATTGTAACCTGTAGCTTGCAGGTAAAGTATGATTTTATCTCCCCCCCTCCAAGGTTCTATGATTGGTATAACTCTAGCTAGAGGCAATGAGTAAATGTGTGGAATTTAATGTAATAAAAGACTCCATTAACAGGAATACCTTTAAGATCTACAAATACAAGAAAACATAATGGCCAGAGTTGTAGGTTAGAAACTCTAACTCTTCCTTTCAGGGAGAGTAGTGGGAATTTAAACAAATTCTTTGTTTTCCTCACCCCAAGAACTTAATTACTTAGGAAATGATAACACTCATCTCTAGTAACATATGCTGTCCACATAGTTCGTGGTGTTTTAAAATAAGGCTTTCTGGGATGCAATGTAGCACCTAGAGCAGAATTTATAGTGACAACCTGATCAGCTCTAAATAATAACAGGTATTAAATCAGAGGTAGGTGTCCAGTTACTGGAGGTGTGTAGGTGCCCATGTTTAAGGGCTAGCAAATTTTTTGCTAGCAAATGGGCAGCAATTTGAGACCCTTTCCAATTAGGTGGTACAGTTACCACATGTTTACAGTTCCACAGTGAGATATAGGTAATTTAAAATTATTACCCAGCCAGCAGCTGACATGCACAGCATGTCTGATTTTTGTTTAACATGTAAAAAAGGACTGCACGTATGAATGACAAATTCAGTAAGCCTTTAACTTTCCTGTTATACCAATCAATTTCTTTGACAATTAGATTCATTCAGGAGCTTGCCATGCATTTGTCTGGTGTGCTCCCAAGTAAAAAGTACCTCTGTAAATTTAGCTTCTTTATGCTCAGATGACCTTCTCCATTTATACTTTGAAATGGGTGGTACTTGGACAAGTGTGCCCAGTCCCACAGAAATGTGGATGTGCAAAAGAATTTTGCTGACTTGATAAACGTTTGAAAGAATACCAGGATTTCTCTGTCCTTCAGGCCTCAACACTGATAACCATCACTTCATCAAAATATCTCAGAGCATTGTCTTAAGCAGAATTTTTAAGTTGTTCTTGCTGCTTGTAAAAATGCAATTTGCTTCTGAAAAAATACGAACTTTTCTGGGAGGGGAGGTGTAGAGGTGGATGTTAGCGTTCTGATGTTTAATGCCATCTGCAAGACAGCAGCAGCTTCCACTCCATCATTCTTTGAGTAGGTTCTACAACTTCTGTTACAGCAGTTGTGAAAACTTTTCTCAAAGCATCATTTGGCATTGATGTTATGGCTTTCTTTGATGAACAACTGGTGATGTTTTGTTTTGTGAATTTATTTATTCTAAGAAATACTGGTGAAAGATTTTTAGGTGGGCAGATTAGAAAGAATTAAGTGTGTATGGCCTGGTGACAACTACATAGATTTTTTGTGTTGACCATGTGTGGGTTTCTTTTTCCTCTGCTTTGTGGAAACATTCATTAATGTGAACATTTTCTGCATCTAAAAGTCGTGGAGGAGATACTTGTGGGTTTTTAGCAGTAATAGTTCATACTCCTGAAAACATGCAATCCTAAACCAGAAATGTTCCCATGTGAGGTAGGTGTTCAATTTTATGGATAAAGTATTGAAAGATGTTTGCAGAAAATCACTTGCAAGCAAATACATTGGCTGAAAATTGTTTTCACAGAACATTTATCAGACCATTTAAAAAGTGAAAATTTAGTGAAAAATCCCAAGCTGTTTGTAAATCATCTGCAAATCATCATTTGCAAACAGGAGTATAATGACTGTGTCAAATGAATTACTGCGTTTTTGCTCGCTGCTGGCCAGGTGTACAAGACTTGCACAGCAGATGTTTGAATTTCTCAAGCTGTGCAGAGGCTGTAAGAGTCAGGCCAGCAGGACCAGCCATGGCAGGCTACAAACTATTTGAGTGGTGTGTTGCACAGGGTGTTCATGATTTCACTGTGTCACGACCCAAACTCGAAGGACTGCAGCTTCCCTGGAACTCTCTAGTGTGAGATTTATCAAAATCAGAGTTTGATCAATGAAACAATAGAGACTCGACATTTAGGGTTTTAAAAATAAGCTTAACATTATTTTCTGTACTGATTTAGCCAGTGATTAGGAATTTGTGAGAGTGATTTATAAAATTTCCTTTTGAATTTAACATGGAATGACACAGTGCAGATTCCTTAGACTATTCAAAGATACCTGACAATGTTTCTCCTGCTAAAATTCTATAATAGTTCACTCTTACTGGGTCAATATTGCTCTAAAGAAGGTTGGGAATACATTGAGATGTATGATTCCTTAAATAGATTATGCAAATAGGCATGTGTGTTCAATAACCAGTCAATACAAAATCAGCATCTTCCAGGGCAGATTTATTCTTTTTTTATCAAGTACTTTGCTTCAAAATCCCTATCTTACACGTAAAATCCTGAAGAGCAAATGGCATTGTGATGATGGATCCAAATAAAAATCAAAAGCCAGCAATCAAATGTCAAAGAATGTCTAAGTGAAGTAGGAGTCTACCTGGCACTTTCATAGTAAATTAGATACTTAGAGTTTCTGTCTGCCATTTTAGGTAATCTTGAGGTCCTCTCATTAACAGAAGCTCTTGCCATGAGTTTGAGGGTTTAGATTTTGGATACACGGTGTCTGTGGCAGCAGGCAGGCATCACATGGCTGCCTGAAGCCTTTTGGTGGTCTCTGTCCAAGTGCTAGCTTGTGTTATGGTTTAAATAAACACATACAATACATGGCAGGATGTCTGGTGGTGACTGAAAGCACTTCACTTGCCAGTTTTCCCTTGAGGGAGAAAATGAATCAATACCACAGAGGTCTGTGAGCCCAGAGGAATACATGGAGCCCGTTTAGGAAACCACCTGCCTGTCTTTCCTTGGGACTTGCAGAAGGTCTTCCCTGCTCTAAACACAGGCAGCTATTGGATCCCAGAAATCTGGAGTTTTGGAGCTTTCTGTGCTCCCAGGCACAGACCCCCTGGAAAACACTGCTCTGGAGNGGCAGTGACGTTCCCCTCTTGTTTTTTTCCTTCCAGACAACAGCCTCAGATTCCAATCACCACGGGAACAGGAGTTGTCTACCCTGGTGCTATCACCATGGCCACCACCACGCCGTCCCCCCAGATGCCATCAGATTGCTCCAGCACCTCTGCCAGCCCTGAGCCCAGCATCCCTGTCATCCAGAGCACTTATGGCATGAAGACGGACAGCGGGAGCCTCCCTGGAAACGAAATGATGAACGGAGAGGATGAAATAGAAATGTACGAGGACTATGAGGATGATCCCAAATCAGACTATAGCAGTGAAAACGAAGCCCACGAGGCAGTCAGTGCCAACTGAGGAGTGTTCACAGAATTAAAGTACTCAGACTCATTTGGGTTTTTTTGGGGTTTTTTTGAACAAAAGTTCTTAAAGAGCCTGCATGCATGTGTGGCTCCTACAGTTACATCAGCAGAATGGTCTTAAATGTTTCTTATTGTGTGAGACAGATTGTTTCCCTAATTTTTCATGAACTTGGGGTTTTTTTTTTGTTTTTGTTTTGTTTTGTTTTTTTAATTTAGATGAAGACATAAATATCAGACATCAGGACTTGAAAACTTATATGAATCAATAGCTGTCTTACAAGTCTTACCTTTTGTCTTTTTCCGTTTGGATGCTGATAAAGGTTTAAGTTACTGTTTTAGATGGGGGTTATACATTCTCACTCAGGTATGCTGTGCCAGCCTACAGGTTGTGAATGTGTTTTTATTCTGGATTATTTTAGAAAACAAAAACTGCAGATTTCATATTGTGAAACAGAACAAGTCCGCAAGTGTGCACACCTGTGCATCATAGCTTGTCTTTAAAAAATAGTCTCTGAATTCCATTTTTTTTTTTTTCCATATGTATAGCTGAACTTCTGATGTGCCAAACTTTTCATAACTTTTGAATCTTAACATTTAAACAAAAAGTCTTAAAGGAGACACTGTAAAGTCTTAGACAATCCTTTGGCATCTTAAAAAAAAAAATTATATATAAAACCTAATTTTTTTTTCCAGAATATGGTAAAGTACTCAGGAATCTGGAGACAGGATATTCTTAATTAGTGAACATGGTTGCCATAGTGCATGTGCCCAATTGCTTTTGCCTCTTGATGTGCCATTAGTGTGAAATTTTAAGCACAAAAGAGCGATCACCAGCTATGGACGGGCCTGTCTTAGCAGTGTGAGGCCACCTCTGGTTACATTCTCTACCCCTTTGCTTTTAACCCTTGCATTCAGTCTTAACACATTTTCTCTTAAATAATTTATTCATTCCAGAATGTCAAGGGTCCAAATACTTAATATTTATTTTTAAAAGTACAGTTGGTGGCATTACACTTACAATTCCTTATCGATGTTTTAAAGAGCCTCTTCTTTCCCCTTCCCTAAATCACACAGGTATATGAAAATAAAAGTGCACCTGCTACTAAAATGAACATGACATTTATGAATGAGAAATTCACTTGTTCCTCTAACACTGTATGTTCAAGGAGCACTTGGAAACACTCTGCTATATGTATTGCAAAATAAAGTGAGTACTTTTATATGTACATAGAGTACAAATACCCCTAAAAATGTGTTTATAGCTATAAACCTCTACACTCAGACAGCAAGGGCAGATGTGAAATCCAAACTGCTTTTACAGTCCACCATGCTGAATTTTTAGGGCCTGAGGAATCTGTGGCAAGTCATGGCTCTGTACATCACGTTCCTATTGCCACCTGAAGGAACTGTGCCACCTTAAGTATTTATGCAGTGATTTATTTGTGAGACTCCAAGTGGGGGAGGGAAGGCCACTCAAATATCTAATTGCAAAGGTGGGAAAATGGGTCGTCAAAGTGATTTATTGTATATTAGTCATGTGGGAATGTGACTTGTCAAGAGCTTTGGGATCTTTGGATGTAAGGTGCTAAAGAAACTAAAATTTCTGTTTGTATTACTTCTAGAAAAAACACAATTACTGGAGATAATTCTGGGAAATATGCAAGAGAGGCATGCAAAGACTGTGAATCTATTAGGTGTTAAAGACAGAGGAGAAACTGCCTTTATTTTCCCCCCTCATACTCCACTCCTGTCCACAAATAGATCACTGCATACATATCCAGTTCCAGCAGGCCTGATGGATAACTGTGCTGAAGCTCCTCAACTCCCTCAGCTTTTATTGGGAATTGGCTGTGCTCAGTCAGCACACTGGAGATAAATTCAGGCTTGGGCTGAGAGGCACCAGTGGGCCTGGAGCATCTTCTCACGGAGCTGCACGGGCTGTGCTTGGCACAGCAGGAATGCCAGCCTGGCTGTCCCCGTGCATCCTGTGCTGTGACACTGCTGGGAGCTGCCATGGCACGATGCTCTGTGGGGCATGGCACACCTGCCTTCCTCACAGCCCCGCTGGCACCTGCTCTGCCAGAAAAAAGCCATTTTTGCCACTGTAGGAATAGAGTTTCTGTGTGAGAGAACGACCCCCTGAGACAAAGAAGATTGTTCAGTTTACAGGACAATTTATAAAGATAATGGCATAGAAACACAATGGTCAAATTTCTCTGACCATTTTGTAATTTGGAACAAAAAAAAAAAAAAAAGCTATATTTTTAATATTTATTTAATTGTGTTCTGAGTCCATGTCTAATAAGCAATAAACTGGTCTAGCCAAGTCTTTAAAGGCATATGCTGTGTCATTAGCTGGTGAGCGTCCTCTTTAAGCTGGCTAAGGTACTGATAGAAAGTGGTTTTTGTTCTTAAAATAGCTTGGGAATTTGAACAAAATGGGTTTTAATACATTCAGCTCAGATTGGGGGGAGGATATAATTATTTCCTAAAAAAAAAAAACCAAAAAACAAAAACAAACAAAAAAACGACTATTTATTAATGTCTTACATAATTCTCCAGTTAGAAGTATCTCTCTCTCCCTCCACATCACTTTCTTTCACTCTTGCTCTCTTTTTTTCCTGGTTTTGTTGCATAGGTAGAATGCTGTATTGCTAGCATTGTATTTTATGTAATTTTTTTTTTTTGCACAAAGGCAAACATTTAGATTAGTTGGTTAATTTTTTTTTTTTTTTTTTAATTTTATGACCATGCCAAAATAATATTCTGCAGGCTTGTGGAGAACAAAGGACTGTTCTTTAGGACTGAAACTTGATTTTGCTTGTAGTACAAAAAAAAAAAAACACACACACTCACAGATGTTGTTTCGTAAGTGTTATAAGCACTGGATATAAATGGTATTTTTTATCACTTCTGACTAATGTGAAACTGTTGTACGAAAACTACATGAACAAAAGTCATCTGTTTCGACTCGTGTGGGCCTGCCTCACAGTTGCCGGATTTGAGTCATTTTTATGTCTTGTTATTTCATTTATTTATGCAAAATACATGTATGTATGAACACTTTGTTTTAGCTCCAGCCCTGCCTCAGTGCTGATGCTCTGTATGTTAAAGCCACATTCTTGAAAATGACTGGCTGTTCAGGAATCACCAGCTGGTAAAAATTGCATTTACTGGCTGGGGGAGTGGGAGGAACATATTTGAATCTGAATTGTGCCTATGAGCGTGTTATTCTATTTATTAGCCGACATTGGCTCTAAAATGTCAGTGGAAATCAAGGAAGGACAATCATAAGGATGAAACCCAACATTTTTACTTTTTATTAATCGGAGCTCAAAACAAAGTTTTTGATGAATTTACCATCTCATTTTAGATTTTTTTTTTTTTTTAAATTGTGTAAATATAACATAGGAAATAGAATTTTATTTTTTGTTCATGGATACTTAGTGAAGTATAAGTTATGTATTTACTTTTGTTCTATATCAGTGTATGTTGGTCCATATTAAATGCTGACAAGTCACTGTACCTCATGTAGATGCTGAATTTACACCCGCAGTGTGAGCGCAGTATTGTGGACCTGTAGCTGGGACAGCAAGATGCCTCACTTGTGCTCTCTCTGATTTTTAATAGCATGTTCCACAAACAGGGAACACTTTCTTCTTTTTTAGAAAGTTGATACATGAAACATGCCAAAGTTTGGCTGCATTTGATGGGAAACACAGTCTTCTGAATCCAAGTAAAACCAATGGGATATTTTACTTAACAGGAATGGCATTTGGAAGTCAAAAGCATATCCCTGAAAGATTAAAATGACTGAAATGGCCCTTGCAACGTAGGCAAGACTCATTAATATCAATCCTTTATGTTGTATGTTCATTTAATCATGTTATTGTTATATTAGGCTATAATACCAGAGAAATTGTTCACACAATACACAAAGAGGATTCATGGAATTGCTTCTTAAGTTTTGTGTTTGAGGCCCCTTAGAAACTGACTGGAAAAATAACTCCATTCAGGAGCACTAATATAGTAATACTATTTTCTCTGTGAACAGTTTATTTAATTAACAGATACAATATATTTTCTTTTGGAAAATTATTAAATACTTATATTCAAGAGAAGAAGACTCCCCAAACAGTCTGATACCAGCCAGAATAGTCCACTTCTTATTTTATAAGAATGGAAGAGAAAGGCCCCAATGGAAACCATACTGCTTTCCAGGGTTTACATGCAGAAACAAGTCTGGAGAACTGGCCAGATTCTGGTCTGCCTGTATGTTTGGGCACCACCATTTGGCTTGTGAAAGCACCTGCTGAGCATTCCCAGGATCCTGATGAGCTCCTGAATCAGTGTGCAGTGAGAGGCAGGGGGAGGGCAAAGATGGGATGGCTGTGGGATGGACATGCAAACCCAACAGCAGCATTAATCCCAATAAATACACCACCCTGTGCAAAGTGTGCTCTGGATAACCACACCACAACCACCTCCCAGTGCCACCTGATCCCCGGGCTGCCTCTCTGGATTTTGTTTTTCGGGCATGACATTGCAAAATCATCCCCCAGCAAAACATTCTGCAAGATTTAGACCCCATCCTCCCCCAGGAGAACACTTACCTACCTGCTTGATACGGGGCATGTCAGTGGTCACGAGCACCAGGGTCGCTGTTGAGTGGGGTGAACTTTGCTGAGCCAGGGCCACAGTAAGAACAACTGCACTGGGGATGCAGCCAGCAGGATGTGTGATGGAGTTCTTCATGTTTTTTATGGGAAGTTAATGAGTGGGCTTGGAGCCCTTGGCGTTTTGCATGCTTTTTTGAGATTCAAGTTGGCACTTAAGCATGTTCTTTTAAAAGAATAATATTACATGACCTCATTTGATCCTTTACGAAACACTTTTTCCTTTAAAAAAATTTCTTCTAAACTTTTTTTTTCTTTTTTGGTACAACCCATTAAAATTTGCGATTTTACTCAGATCAAGCTACATTTTTGATACGTAGCAATGCCCTGCTACAGAAGGAAAAGACAATGTATATGCAAAACCATTTCATTTTAATCCCACACCCTTTTTTAACTACCAGAATTGTTGGAAATGGTGACAAAGAAGTATTCTGAGATTTCACATGCTGGGTAAAAAGGGGTAGGGTGGGGTGAACTGGGCTAAAGGAAAACTTATCAAATTGGTATTTATGGCAATATGAAAGCTATAAAGCAACTTAGTGACATGGCTTGCTTTGTAATTTCCGCTTTCTAAAAACCACAAGTGAGGTCCTTGGTGCTCTTGGAGTATGGGGAATGTGCAAATATTTAACTGTTTGTATGCTGCACATTGCAGACCTGCTAGTGTGCATTCTCCGTTTGTCTTCCTTTGTCATTTGTGTTTTGCTTTCCAGAAAGCAATGTTGTTTTTTTTCTTCCTTGTACCTTTCTTCAGCTTGTAGCAACCTAGAATGCTTAGCATTTATGTTCATTCATTATTGTATTTCCCATGTAAAATTTTTTTTTATTACATTAAGACAAGCTTATAAGCTGTTACTACATAACTTATCTTACTGTAACTCTTATTTCCTGACATTGTAATTTGTTTGTGATGTATATTGTGAGATTGTACTCTATGTTAATTTAATCAGCACAATTCACTGACATGCTGGACTGACATGCTAGCTGCTGTTTCAAATTGTAAAGTTTGTGTAGAGCTGTTGGGACAACTGAGACTCTCTTGTCAAGGTACTATGCTTTGATTGCTATAGCAACACCCTGGGTGCAGCTCTTACTGGCAAGGGCTGCTTGTTTAACAGCCACTGGCTACTTAATGGGCAGGTTTTCTTTGTAGAAATTCTATATACAGTGCAGGTACCTACCTGGGCCCATGGCCGGTAATTATTTGGGCGTTTAGAGGAAAAACTAGTGTCTATTGCTGCTTTGAATATGTTTTAAAGTCTGAAAATGTAAATAGTTTATCAAAAAAAAAAAAATCTTGTACAGTCCAGTGTAAAGTTTTTAAATGAACTTAAAGGTTGCCATCACATCTCACACTCTCCTCTCAACACAGTAAAAAGGAAAAAAAAAAAAAGAAAGAAAAAAGCTTGCTAAGGATATCGATTTAAGAAAAAAATCTGTTCTCAGATTAAAAAAGAGAATAGTTATTCTTAGCTCTGCTTCATTGCATAAACAGACTTCTTGGATTTTGTTGTGCAGTATTGACGTGAGGTAAATTAAATATTAAATAATCTTTCAGTGGTACTTTTAAGAGTCTTCTCCTCCTCTGCCTCAGTTATCAATGGAAAAGACAGAATTGAAAGACACTGTCCATATACAGTATGTTCTGGTGTATGTTGGCACCTTACCTACATGTTTCGGGTGGGAGGGTTTTTTTAAATTTTTTTTTCTTCTTCTTTTTTTGTTTTTTTTTGTTTTTTTGGGTTTTTTTGGTGGTTTTTTTTTTTTTTTTTTTGCACAAGGTGCTTTCCTGATATGTTAAACATGTCATCCTTGGGTGATACAGTATATGCCATGATAGGGGTTTAGACCCCTCAGGGGAGTGTCTATAAGACTGCCTATTTATGCTCATTTACCTCAAGACTGTCCTCTCTACCCTTAATCTATTCACCATCACTCCATCTTTTGTACTGCTGTTGACACTTACAAATTAAAGATAAATTTTGTTTTATGAGATGTGTGTGTGACTTCTTCTATGCACCCTTTATTCCTTTGAATTTAGTATTAAAGACTGACCATGATAGGAAAATGCAACTAGGCTTGTTCAGCTGGCCTCCTGTAAATTTGGTGACTGAATTTTACAGCTCTTATGTTTAGCCCTTGCCTTTCCAGTCTACAAAGGCATTTATCAGCCTCTGAAATCCGTTAACACCATATGCTGTAAAAGACATGCATGGTAACCAACCTAATTTGACAATACACACTGAATACTGTCAATTTGGTGTGCAGGAATTGCTGTTGGTAGCAACATAATCTCAGAAGGATTTTTAGTGAGTAGAAATGAGACAAAACAGTTCTCATATCTTTCCTTGCCTTCCCTTTTTCTGCTGCACATAACTTTAAACAAACTAACCAAATTTAAACAACAACAAGCCTATCTATAGTTGCCATATTGCCATGTCTGTAAACTGCTGCTGTTGATGTCTTGTGGTTGGTTTCTGACTTAGCAATTAGTCGTGGCTCTCACAGGAAAATAATGAATTATATTGAAGCGTAGTGGACTGAAGCAGCAATGTTACAGAGCCTTTTGGTTGTACAATATATCAGATTCCAGTCAAATTTCAGCTGGTGCACACACCACCCTGAAACACCCAAGTGGGACAGAATCCTTTCTTCCTTGGAGAAAGCATCATACATGAACTTCCTAAAAATGACATTCTGCACGATGAATCTGTGTGGTGGAATACTTCAAAGTCAACAGTGGATGGTAATGTGGAGTCTGACCAACATGTTGTAGCAGATAAAAACATAAATATTGACTTGTGCAACTTAATCCTATTTATTTCCTCTGTTCCCCACACATGCCTGTTTCCCTGTGATTTTTCTCCTTTTTCTTACTGGAATCTGCAGCTGTACTGATCAGTAAGCTTCAACACACTGATGTTGACAGCTGGGTTGTTACACAAGGACAATGAAAAGCAAACTGAGCAATGAAAATCTTCCTGCAGCAGTAGGACACAAACTGTTCATGTGACATCTCTAGGTCTCAATCCAAAAAAACAAAAAACCCAATGCCCTAATTGCCACACAGGGCTGTCTCCACATGTACAGCAATCTTCTGGACGAGGTGGTGTGTTGGGGGCTAACCCATAATAGCAAGAGCAGCTCATTTGCTTTTCCTGGTGCTGTGCAGAGCAGCACCTCGCTGCCTTCCCTGTGCTGGTCTGGCCACCCCAAATGGCCATCTGGTCACCCCAAATGGCCATCTGGCCACCCCAAATGGCCATCTGATCACCCCAAATGGTCATCTGGTCACCCCAAATGGTCATCACCCCAAATGGTCATCTGATCACCCCAAATGGCCATGTGATCACCCCAAATGGTCATCTGGTTACCCCAAATGGTCATCTGGTCACCCCAAATGGCCATCTGATCACCCCAAATGGTCATCACCCCAAATGGTCATCTGGTCACCCCAAATGGTCATCTGGCCACCCCAATGGCCATCTTAACCTTCGGAAATTTGGCTCACCAGCTCACCACGAGGGAAAGGCAGCACTGAGCTGGATGAGTAATAAATAAGCTCCTAAATTACCGTGGTTGTTCCAATCATCACAGGAGGGCTCTGCTGCACTGGGAGCACCAAACGAGTGACAGAGCACAACAAATGCCAGAGCTGGAGGTGGCCCTGCAGCTCTGGTCCATTCTCCTGCTCTCAGGTGTTTCTTTCTGGTTGAGCACAAGCTCTGCTCAGCAGCTGCAGGCTCCTTGGGAGCCCTCAGGATGGCTCAGGTTGGGGTTTTCAGGATTCCAAGGTGCAGCACCAGTCTGTCTTTCCCACTGGGATTTTCCCGTGGCGACTGACTGCTGCCACAGTAGCCCAACAGCAGCAGCTCATATGGATTGGGAGGAGGGGGGAAAAGTAGTAGTTGATTTATATCTTTAATATGTGGTTTATAATAGAAAATATGAGCTCCAGGTTGTGTCTCTGAGCAGTTAATGACCAGCTGGGTTAAGGGCCCTTCAAATTCTGCCATCGGTCACTGGCTGCCAGGAAGTGTCCTTCCTGTCATCTATTATTCCTTAATTGTATCAAGACCCACTACAGCAGAGGACTGTTAAATCTGTGGATTAATTGGAATCTGACCCTCAGTAGGTTCTAATAATATCAGGGCCATTGCAGGTTAGCATTGGGCTCCTTGACATGACAGTCCATAACAAACTTCTTCAGAGCTGTTCTGCTTTGTATTAATGCCTGCTGGATGACTGACACAGCAAACCATAATTGCCCTGTAGAAATCACTGTGGTCACTGGTATTAAGAGCTACTTAGGGACAATTTAATTTACTTTGACACCACAAAGTTTAAAAGCTTCTCTGCTTGTATTAAAACCTCTTGGACTTTTGGTTGGTCTTGTATTTCATCAGCAAAGGATCACTGGGTAGGAAAAAAGGTTATTATTAGAGCTTTAAATAATGCTCCTCAAATAATGAAATTACAAAAGAAAAGCATATTGATCATTTGGGTCTTTTTTTGCCACTCTTCTGGACTATCAAGATGTGTGAAGAAACCAGGCAGGCATTTTAATTTAAGTTTCAAAAATGGGATGTGAACTCAAAACTTGCAAACATTAAGAGTAAAACCCCCTGACTCTTGCATTACTTCCACAACTTCCAGCTTTAATTTTATGAGTGAGGTACCTCATACTTCAGATGCACGACCAAGCTTTCTTTAAAGTCAGGCCACAAGGATTGCACTTCAAAATCAGAAAATAGATATATTCTGTTATGATCCAAAGCCAAGCAGCAGAACCCTAGCCTGCAAGACACTACAATCACCAAGTGGAAAGGTATCTCTGTCACTAAGCCCCCATAATGGCTAATAATTTCTTTCTAGCTACTGTATGTTCACAACTAATTAATCACAAATAGGTTACAAAATTGAAAACACAGTAACTGTCTTACTGGATTAGACTCCTGGTCATCCTGGCCCAGTAGGTTTATGGTCCACAGTTGCAACAGGAGACAAGAGCTAATGAGAGCATCTGAGCCTGGCCAACATCTGCATCTCATTCTCATGTTCCTCAGCACTCACAGTAATTGTGCTGGGCTATTGATGTCTACAGCCCTTTCCTAGTCAGGAGCACAGGCTGGTATTTTGGTGGATGAAATGACTGAGGGCAAATTAACAGGTAAGTTTGCATCCCGATGAACGGCCTTGATAAGGAGTTTTGCAACAGCCCTATTTATTTTTTTTTAATGGAAGAAAATCAGGCAGAACAGTCAGTTTGTGTTCAGCTGAATTGCAAAGTCCCTTGTATGATCCAAAATCCATAGGATGATAAACTTCTCTCAATTTTTGCAGGATCTCGTTAAAACTTAACAGACTTAATTCAGAAAATCTGGAGATCATAGATTTTAATGGTCAAATTACTCAATCACAATGAAATAGCTTTTATTCAAACATCAGGAAATCCATACTTGATTGCAGACTTAGTTAATTCCACTAGAATAGCTGCAGCTGCTGAAAACCAAAGGCTAAGTGCTGGAGAAGGAAAAAGAAATCCCCCCAAATCCACCCACCCACCCAAAAAGAAATTCCAGTCTTCTGCCACGTGTTGAGAGACCATGCAAGGAAAAGGGCTTCTGGAAAATCCTTTAGGTACAAAATACCTATTTTGTGGAGTGTTACTGTAGAAACTAGAGAGTTCTTCTGGTTTTGACAACTACAATATGGGTTGAAAGAAAAAAGTGAGAGGAAGTTAGTTTATATGATCTTATTTGTATCAGCTTTTCCTGTGAACAGAGTCTGCAGAATCCCCCTAACACTGCTCTGACTTTATGTAACATCAGCTACTGGAGGGAAGCATGAGACATCCTAGCAGCTTTAGATTATTTTGAGGGAAAAAATGTCTTATTTCAAGGAAAATTAATAAGTTTGAATATTCACATAACATTACTGTGCTGAGCTGCAATAATCTGTGCTAAGAATGGCACCACTTCCCTTCTTCTGTGTATACGAGTGTGCAATAGTTCCTAAAAGATTAATGGCACTTTTATTCTGTGATAGATGGTGTAGTGTTCATTTGCTGTACTTGCAATCCATCAGTTATTTAAGGTGGTCCTCTAAAATTACAAAATTATGGGAAAGTTAATATAACTCTTAGAAATCACCAGCTGCTCCCATCGCTCTGTGGGGAAGTGTGAGGTTAGAACTTCTGGGTGCTTTTAGGCACCCACACTGTGGGGTTGTCTTCTTTAAAAAGTCAAGCAAGTTAATAGTTGTTATAAAGTCATTTATTGCAGAAGCACATCAGTCTCAAAGGCAAAAACAAAGCAAAGCAATGGCAAAAAGCAATGGCATAAAAGCAATGGCATAAAAGCAAGTGGCAAAATGCAATGGCATAAAGCCATGGCATAGAGCACCAGCTCTCCCCAGTGCATGTTCTTCTATAGAAACTTCCCAACTAGCTAAGACACAAACTCAGACCACTACTCCTTAACCTGTTAGAATTCTGGTTTCTTAGCATGCCAGGCTGTGTATAAACTACACACATGGCCTATCTTGTTCTAACTGAAACATGTCAGCAATATTCTTAACTCTAACTCTACTATGTCTGAAGCTAGGTTCTTGGAGCCTCCTCAGAAACACTAACATCTAGGATTATGTTTTTTAACCTTCACTAGAACATGTACTACTTCTCTGGCATCTAAGACCTTTTACTTACTAAAGGCACTTAAAACTTATTCTACTTACTTACTTGCTTGTTTGCTCACTCATGCTAAAACCTAAACTTCCACCTCTGCCTGATGTGTGAGTGGCTTGACACACTTCAATCCATCCAAAGGCTTTGATTCAATCCCTGCACTCTGATCTCTCTCTGAAAGATCCAGAGAGACCCCTGGCTTACTGACCCCAGCACAGAACACTGCTAAGCTGGCCACTATGCCCAGTTCTTAGTGCAGCCCATGGCAGCAGGGCAGAGGGCAGGGGCTGCTGGCATCCCTCATGTGCTGGGACAGGGCTGCCACACCTCCAGACCCTGTGGACTCCCTGCACAACACTATTCCTTCTGTCCTCTTCACCTGGTCCTCCCACAGGGCAGCAACAGCAGAGGAGCAAGGGGCAAATGCAGCATCCCACCCCCTGCCAGGGCCTCCAGCCCCTCTCCAATGGATTATTTTGGGTTTGTGGTGACCTAGGGGGAAGCAGGGTGTGTTTGCAGCATTCACTGCATCACATCTGCTGAGGGTGCTGGTGCTGGGGGGCTGGAGCTGGGGGCAACCCCTGGCAGAGGCTGCACAGGGATTGTGTCACTGGGAAGGGATGGGAGGAGCACAGAGCAAATGCTGTGACTCCCAGGGTGATGCTGGAAGCAAAAGTGCCTTCAAAATGATCTCAGGATGGTGGCAGGAAAACATAGTTTTTCTACCTCTTGTAACTCAGTAGTGAAAAGATATGAACAGTCAGATATGAACAGTCAGTTATTGATTTGATAATTCGACTTAAAAATTTAAATTTTTACCCAGTCTCCATTTTTTCCTACTTCAGCCTTTGCTGCTGAGGAATTTGTTTGGAATGTGTCTGTGTGCCCTCGGTAGGATCCCCATGCCACCAATGCTGCAGTGTGAACAGAATAGCTGTGGGTCCTGTGCTTTGGGCTCTACCACACAATTGGGTTTTGCTCAGCTGGTGCAAAGGACCTGATGGGCTGAGTGCCCCCAGCTGACAGGAAAAGACAAAGATTTTGAGCATATTCTTGTCTTTTCCTCACAGTGTGCCCTAATGTTTAATGGAGGAAATAACAAATAGAAGATCTCTGGTGTAACTGAGCAACCTCAGTAGGCAGAGGGTGTTTGGAAAATGCTGTGATGAAGAATATAAAATAACTCACTAGGACTGTCTTTTTATAATTTGGGTGAGTGGAGTTAAAAATACATTGTTTGGTCAACAGTTTATGGTATAAAGGATAGTGAATGATTTAAAATTACCTGGTAATTTTTTTTTTTAAATGCCAGGTTGTTTCTCTGAAGTTCTGAGCATGTCCTGCTCCCACTGGTGTCATGAGGACAGTTCCTTCAGCACTTGGCAGTAAATGCACAGGATTTTTCTAGACACTTTCCTAGGGTTCATATCAGATGTTGGGTGCCTCAGACAATGATTCATAAAGCTGCCTTCCTTCATTAATCCCTCCCTGAAAAATCCTTGGACTGATCATGCCTAGAGACAGTTCTTTTGCAATGTTTTGATTCTTGTACTGCAAGGAGTTTGTGACTGAATTGCAAACAAAATAGATCAGACAATATGTAGCCTTAAGATGCCTGTAAAAATCACAGGTTGTGGAGAACTTCAAATTGGTTCAGTTGTTTATTCATTTTTAATGGGGTAAAGTAGTGGATTTCCACAACAATAAGACCAGGCATGGGAACAATCTGTGTTCCCTTATTCCCCAAACTTCAAAGGCAGTGGGGTTCTGAAATGAACATAAAGCATTCTGAAATAATGAGAAGAAAAATCATGTTCTTTTTCTTATCTGAAAATGTTATTCCCAAGTGAGGAATAAAAGCAAGCATTAAATAACTCATGTAGACAACCCCCAAATTTTCTACCTTTTCTTAAATCTTTGTGCAAAACATGCTGCATTTGGAATCTCTGAATAATCACTAAAGCTTCCCAAAGTTTTCAAATTTTCTGTCTAGATATTTGCTTATCTTCTCTCTCACACATGCTTTTAATGTCTGAACACTTAAAATTCAGGCGTGCTTTCCACCTCTCCTCATTTACCTCCAACAGCTTAACCTGCAATTTATTGTGAGGATTGCACCTACAAGTAAACCAGGATCAGACCTTAATTTGATCTGCTATTTATCCGTTGTGTTAATTGTAGCCACAGGGTTGTATTAAGAAAGTCAAAAAGTACCACTTGTAACTACAGAGTGGCTCTCACCTTTTAAATGGAAAAACACTCGTTTTCTAGAAAAAAATAGGAAAAAAGTGGTTATGAGCTAAATGAAGAAGGCAGAAGGGTTTCTGTTTTTCCATTTTTAATGTAATTAATAGAATATTGGCACCCAAAATGTAGCTATCTGGGTGCAAACCTGCTCCTGGATTTACTGCTGCTGGTGGGAACAGATGTGTAATTTCTCACACTTTTGTTTATTTGTTTGTTTGTTTGTTTTTTAGGCTGCAAATGGGATTCTTGTTAGGCTAATGGATCTTGGGAGTTTTACTTCATATTAATCAGGAATTTCATCTGCTTGTATATCTGAATGATGGATTCTTCTTATGCTCAGGGTTTTTGGGTTTATTTTCCCAAGAAAGAAGACAATAATTTGCAGTATGAATGACTAAAAGATTGAAAGCTTGCTAAGAGAAATTCAAGTCCTACCAAGCCACCACAGTGGTAAATTCCTGATGCCCAGAAAGGCTTTGACTGAAGAATTTGTGTTATCTTTCATAGTGCCCACTGAAAATAAGGCACCAAACCTGAGAATAGGAAATTAAAGGGAAAAATCCCACCTTACATATCTTTCAGGGCAGACACGAAAATAGATGTATATAAATTTTATATTTAGAAATTATAGGTTTAGAAGTACCTAATAGGTTTAGAAGTACCTAATTCTCTTAGGGTCCTTTGAAAGTCTCAGCCTTAAGATGCTGGAAGTTTTTGGAAAACGAACAAAAAACGCTTTCAGTTCTCAGCTTTGGGGAGCAGTTTTCCTCAGCTGGCAATGCTTGTGCTTCCTCTCACCGAGAACAAAACTGCTTTGCATGCTGGAGTCCAGGACTCAGTGAGATCTGCAGTAGAGCTCCTGGAGGGGAGCTATTGCCCCACAACGCTGATCTGAACAAGCTGGATGCTTTGCAAAGGTGTTTGCTGGTGGGAAGCACCTTTCCCCTGTTTATTTTACTCTTTTTTTTTTTTTTTTAATTTGTTTTACCTGTATATTTTACTCTTGTGGTCTGGGTGAGTTTTGACAACACTGCAAGGTCAAGATATGCACAGTGGAGAGCGACACAAGTGCAGCCAGGTGTCCTTGTGTCAGTGCCATGGGATGGCAGTTTTCCTGGGTGTTGTAGGACCCTTTAAGGAGAAAGGCTGAGAAGGGATAGGGTGGCTGTCTATGGAAAAGAAAGGTGGTGATATTGGAGGTTATCTCCATTTGCCTGCTTCGGTTTGTGTGATGTGAATACACTGGATGCTCGATGTCATTATGCCCTCCTTAGCATGCCTGGTGCCAAATCAGTACCTCTCAAAGGTCTCTGATGACATTTCAAAGGAATTTTCCTGGGAGTGCAAGTTCTGTTCCTCAAGGATAACATGCTATTTCTTAAGCTGAGAAATGAGTGGAGAAGAGGGTTGCAGTTGCCATCAGCTCCCATACCAAACTGGGCAAAGATATTCCTGAAGAAAATGCAGTTCCAGCCCGCTGCTGCCAAAGCACAGATGTTAATGGCCCTTTTAAATAACACTGAGTTTCCATACCCCTTCCTGCTGGCCAAAAAAGGCCCTGATATCAAGGATGTGCTGTTTCTAGTGCTTGTTTTTGAGCCTAAGTGCTGAGAAGCCTGTCTGGCACTGCATTATATAATGTGCCATTCCAGACTACAGGCCACACAATGTGTATTTTGTGCTAAAGGCCCCTGAAAGGGTATGTGTGGCTTTTCCTTTCCAAAATCACCTTCAGGTAAATGCAGTTTCTGGAGCCACGCTTCTGTGTCGGCACAGAGCAGGGCAGTGCTGTACAATACCAGGTTGTTTTCTGCATGACAGTTACAGGGTCACCCTTGCTACCCTGCCTGTGGTTGAGCTGATTCTTGGGTAGAGATCAGAAGGGGATTTTTGGCAAGGTTGTAACAGCAGAAATCTGAAGCAAGCTTGTATTTTGGAGACTTAGCTTTATTGTGGACTCTAACTGTACTTTACCTGTCTTTTTTGGGCCTTGTTCTCTCCCTGCATTTACCTAACAACAATAAAAACTTTTGTGATGTCCTGTATTCTGACTCAGTCAATGGGATGAGGGAGTCACCATCTGCTGCTGTTCATATTTAGAATTTATGGTCAAATTGCCATAAAATTACAGGGTGCTAATCAATTGAGTGACAATTAAGAGACATGTGACTACAAAGAGGAGAGAGACAAAAATTAATGGTTGTTTCTTAACTCTGCCCACTCTTTCTATTCTGCATTCTATTTAGCTGGATGGTTTAATTTGGAATGATGTTTTTTTAATGCTTATGGCCCAAAGGTGTGTTTCTGTTTCAGTTTGTTTGTTTTTGTTTTGTCTTGTTTTGTTTTTTAATTTATTTTTTTATATTCCTTAAGGAAGAAAATTGGTTCCTTATGTTCCATACATTAAGTTTCCTTAACATTTTTTTCAAGATACATAAAATTATAGATCTCTGGAGAGAATGAAATACCACAATATAATACTGCACCCAAACTCTGTATTTCTCCCCTCTGCTGCCAAACCTTCAAAAAATCACAACATAGCATTAATACGTTTATGGGTACTGGTTTTCCATGTTTGATACAAAGTAAAAATATGAGTGTCCAGGCATAACAATATGTGATGTCAGTTTGTGGGGGATAAATACAATTCTGGGGAATGAAGCCTTGAATCTGGTGCCCACAACGAGTCAGAGTGGAGCAGAGATTTGGTGTGTGAGGACTAATTTTAACAGTGCCATCCCGTGTGAGGCTAAGGAACTACATTAGGTTCTAGATAGTGAACCAGCACCCTTGAGAAAATGGTGTAAAATTTTATAGTAGAAGCAGATTTTATGAGAGTAGTAAATGGTACCCAACATAAACCAAAAGACAGGAAAAGGTATTATTCCCAGGTCATCACTCTGTCCTGTAAACTTGGGGCATCATGCTGTGCTTGGATACATGAGTCTTTCAAACCAATGAGAAAGAACATCAGCTTTGTGGACTGTTGGGTGTTGATTTTGCATCATTAAAGCAAAGTGCCTTTTCTGAGTGCCAGCTGTGGAGCAGGCTGTGTGAGGAAGGTTCCCCTGACAAGCTGTTCCCAAGGAAGTGAGGAAGTGGCAGTGGAGTTTGTCCCCAGCTCCATATCTGAGAGGAGGTGCTCAGCTATTAAAATGGTGTTGTGTTTGTGGCTCAGTAAGGCACATGCCAGTTCTACCCTGAATAAGTCATTTAGTCTGTTGTTGCACCCTGCAACTATATTATTCAAACTGGTTTTTCCCATTCCCACTTAAAATTTTCCTTCCTTCAAGTTCTCTATCCATCCATCCATCCCTGCTAACCTCTCATATCCTTCCTGAATCTCTTGCTGGCAGTTCTGAGCTCCCTAGTGTCACATCTTTTCTCTCCTCCAGGATTTTTCTTGTTGTCTTCTCATTTTTTCCTTGCAGTATTTCCTCTCTCCACCTTCACTTTGCATGGACTGCATATCAGGTCAGCTAGCTGGGTGTGTACATGGAACATTTGAGAAAGCCAGAATAAGGTAGGGGAGGGTAAGGAAAAGAAATCTATGGGTAGCTGTTTAAAGAGGGACTTGTGTTTCCAGTACCTATGAGGGGAAAAAAAAAGGACAAGAGGAAAAAAAAGGATGGGGAAAGTAAAACATTGAGAACACTTCTAGTGAGCTCCTGTTCATTTTGAATCCTGTCAGCAGGGGATCCAGCTACAATAAATTATCAGTTACCTGGTTTTATATCTGTAGATTATGACACCATTTTACAGGTAAATCTGTTGTGACTTCACCCTTCTCCCTTCTTCCTCACAAAACAATTTGTAGAAGGAATGGGTTACCAAATATTTAAGAAGCCACTTAGAAAATTTTTTTTTCCCTTTTTTCATCAACTTTCTCCGTGCCAGCACGTGCAGTGAGTTCCTGTGCCTGAGAGTTTGCACCAAACCCACAGCTCGACCCAGGCTGTACATAATAAGTGCCTCTGTTATTTCCCACCAACTGAAGCTCCCAGCAGTGGATGGAAAATCAGACATGCAGCACTGCACAATAAATCTTATTGTAATTCACTCACTTAGCATCACCGTGAACAGGCCCTGAAAAATGTGTCGTGTGTGCTTGAAATCATACTTGTGCTCCTGCCATTAAAGAGCAGGGGGAAAAAAAAAAAAGCCTTGTGAAAAAGTTTCATTTACTTTTTTGTTATAAAATACTTTTTACTGGTGCCAGCTGGAAGGAAAATGACCCAGTTAGATCTCAAAATTATGATGTAGCTTTAAGTGCTATGTTTAGATTAACTGCCAAAATGTTAGTATAAAGTGGTAGGTGTTTGTGCTGCAGATAATAACTAATGTACTGTTGGTCAAGATAGGCCACTGTTCTGTTATTATTGTATGGATCTTATGACTAAACATTGGAGCAAGCCTAGTGGAACAACAATATTTTACTGTGCCTGGAACACTAGCTTGTCAGAACTTAATTGGGGTGCCAAAAATCTAATGAATCAGATGGGGAAGATGTCTTTTTTTTTTCTTTCCTGTCTGCTGATAGTTCTGACTTGTATTCCTTTTTCTAAAATGAATTGTATGTATCTCATGTATTTCCTGGCAAGTGCTGTCTCAAATACAATCAGATCTCTCTGATTGTCAAATGATTATGGTCTTCTGAAGACAGTGAAAACATCTTTGGTTTCTTTTTTCTTTTTTTTTCCCTTTGCTTGTGAGACTGGGTTAAATGTGTTGTATATTTTAAAGGACCTGGCATACAAGGAAAAATCAAGGTTAAAAGCACTTCAGAACTCAAGTTGTGCTGATGTGTATGACCTTTGGGCCCAGAATTAGCTATTTTTACTCTGTTGATATAAAACATTAACCTCAGTCAAATGCTTCTTGCAAGAAATGAAAACAAAACTGTGATGTTTAAATACACAATCTAGATGTACCTACACCAGTTGCCATGAAAAAGTCAACATTTGCTAACAGACACCACATGGTGGATTCTGTGGTACTGCAGCTTTTCCCTTGAAAAGGAAGGGAAGTACCTGTGGGAGAGGAAATATCTGAAAAATCTGGACTCTACATGAGCTCCTAACCAAGCTTCTGTTGTCATCAGCCCTTGCTTCTCACTTTCCCAGCTCCCTTCTCTGCCCTGTCCTGCTGTATCCAGGCAATTATTACGGTTAGATGATGTTCAGTAATGTTGGCTACTTCTCTTCTTGTCCCTGCCTGTGACTCCTGTGTGACTGCTGGGAGGAAAGGTTTGCTAAAATATACCAGATGTACTGGATTTTTTCTTCATGTGCATTTGGGTGTTTTTGTTTGTTTGTTTGGAGTTTGGGCTTGTTTGTTGTGTTGGTTTTTAATGAGGGTGAGATTAGGTTGAAGCAAACCAAGAAATACTCGTAATGATTCTTGGTCTAGTTCTGCCTTAGAACTGAGCTGGTCTTAGTGCTGTGTTTGGTCTTCATTTCCACAGCTGCTAGGGCTTCCAATACCACTTGTGCCTGTTTTCAGAAAAAGGGTGTTCCCAATAACCTCCAACTCTTGAGTAGTCCTGGGCTAATGGATGGCAATGCCATCTACACACTGCTTATGGAAGCAGCAGATTTCCAGGGAATGTGTAAAGAGCAGCTTGCTGAAATTTGCTACATTTCCCAAAGCTTCATCTTGCACACTAGATTAAAAGAAAAGGATATTGCCAAACAACATACTCAAGATAAATTTTATATTCATGATGCACACTAAGCAAGATTAACTTCCAATTTTTTTTTTTCTGTTATCTATGTAAAATCTAGTGAAAAAGTTCTGCATCTATGGTAAAAAATAGATTTAGATTATTGATAAGTTAGTATTTATGCTTTATTTCAAAAGAATTTAATAAGATATTTTCTGGTTTAGTGTCTGTCATTTCAGGAATGGATAGGAAACAACTGGTGATGTTTCAAGTAGGAGAAATAGTGGGTTTCAAATAATGCTATTATATTGATCTTTTTACAGCAATGCTTTCCTTACCATTCAGAACGACCAAAGATTTATGCAAACTCCTCTGGCTGCCAAATTAAAAGGAGAGTGGGACTCTTCACTGAGTCGTGTTACTATGAGCAGGGCATGGTGTAAAATGGGTATGATTAAAAATACAGGTTAAAACTTCACATCTATAGCTACTAAGACAGCTGTCCTGTGCATTACTTTGCTTTGTTACAGAACATTTTTAGACTAAGTTTTGAGTATTCTGAGTTGGGAATGCTGCAGACAGTAGTGTTTTGAGTTCAGTAAGAACACATACCTAATGAATTTTCCTTCTCTACTCATCTAATATTAAATACACCTGAAGGTTTATTGCAAGTTCTCCTTGAATTCCTAGAATGAAAACGTAACATCTCAGCCTTTATCATACCAGGAAGTGATCAGTGGAATGCTTCAGAAAGTGAAAACCCCTTTTATTTTAATTTGCTACTCCAATTAGAATGTTCAATAAGAAAATAGTTTTAAATAAAATATGGATACTAAAAATACAACGTTACTCTTTTTCGAACTGAGATGTCTAAAATAACACTTTGGAAATATAAAAGTTCTTACTACTTTTTCTGAGAGCTGTGGCTGAAATATTTACATAGATGTGCAGCAATGAACAACAGGGACAGTACCACCAGCTGGCACAGGTTAGAGTGAAATTGTGTGAGGGCATTGAAGCTTTTTCCTATGGAATTTCATGGCAGAAGTGGTCCTAAAGTAGTGACCAATGCACTGCTGAGCTTGTAAATACTCCTTTGAACTACTTCCAGAATAGAATAGAATGTGAATCCCAGTCTAGCAAGCTGTGATAGAAAGGATGCAGTGGGAAAATCAAACCTTTGGATTTCTGTGTTGGCTGCTGAAGTCCTGATTCCCAAACTGTGAAGCCTTGATTTTCCTTGTTCCTACTGGTGTCACTTCTCAGAAGCAGGTCTGAACTGATGCTGGCACATTTCCATCACTGAGCTGGGTTTTTAGGTGTGTGGTTAAGTTTGGTGCAGGTTTTGTGCAGTCTTACCTGAGGGCTGGCTTTTTAATTGAAAGACTGAGGCTTTTGTGTTTTTATATTTTCTGCCTGGGAGCTATAAGAGAAAACCTCAACAATCAAAGTTCAATGCTTTGTTTTTCTTAGTATGTGAAGCTTCCAGAGGAATTAGAAATAATAGATGTTGGGTTTGGTTTATTTATTTGTTTTGGGTTTTTTTTCTTGTTTTTGTTTTTGTTTTTTATTTGTTTATTTGTTTTTGGTTTTCATTTTGGCTTGGGAGTTTTTTGGTGCAAAGGATATATAAGCGCGAATCTCTGTATTTTATTTGCCTGACAATTGTAGTTTGATACTGTATTTTTTCCAAGTTTTGCAGAAATTGCCAGGTCAAAACCTGACTTATTAATAGCTCTGGGTTAGCTGGGATGGGAATGGCATCCAGTCTGCTGAGAAACAGTTGAGTGTCTGGGAGTTTGAGATAAGTATGTGCTTTTATTTTTCTTAGTGAACATGTAATAACTAAAAGAGAGGGCGTGGGTTAAGAATCATATGAGTACAGGTACCCTCTGTTGGTAAGATTTATGCTCTGGTAAATGTCACATGTTTTGCAAAACTCCTTTGTTGATGACACACAGTGTTTCCATTAATTGCAGCAGGCTTAGAATCTGTACCATAAATAACAACAGGGTGAGTTCATCTCGTGTTCACAGCATATAGGATAACCACTGCAGGGGGAGTGGGGGCAAGATCGTTGAGGAAATTCTGTGTAGAGTCATAGCTACAGCAAGATACACTATGGCTGCATTCCTTCCAGTCTAGGGATGCAACATGTAGTTATATCCTATCAAAAGTAAAGGTACTTCTTAATTATGTCAGCTTGTTTCTAGACAGCAGAGCAATCCAAGCCAAAACACTGTGCCTGAACAATCTTCAACTTCAGTACAGTTTAAAACCTCAGGTTTGTTCCTACCTGAAATGTCTCCAGATCCTATGTGCGTACAGTTAAACCTCATCCCAGCTTTAATGTTCATCTAGATAGGGTGAAAATTCTAATGATAATTTACTTCAACTGCTGACATGCTTGCTATCTTCAAGTATTGCATGTAATTTGTCTGGGATAATGAAATTGTGTTTTGGACGGCCAACGATGTTATCTCAGGTGTCCTTACAGTTAAATACTGAGAATTGGATTTGGGCTGTGTGTTCCAGGGGTGAGTAGAGGTGTCTGTGGTCACAGGGAGCAGCATTGCTGGTGAGGATGCTGCTTGTCCTTGTGGAAGAAGCTGGCTGCTGCCTGACTGCTGCAGTGGCTGGACAGCTGAAACTTTACAGCCTGAATCCTACACCTCACAGAGCCACGGGGCTGCTGCAGGACCTGAACACCTAATTGTTCATTTCCAGACCTAGGAGGCTGCTCTGAATCCTCTGCCTTACACGTTTTACACAGAGACACGTGCTGGGGATTCTGTTGGGTCCTACCAAAGGTTTCAGTTTTAGGAGGTGCGTGTTGTCGTGAGTTCCATGCTGTGCTGATTAAGCCACATACTTCACTAATCAAGCTGCAAAGTTAAGTAGGTGAAATTTAATAGACTCTACTAATCAAGGTGCATTCTTTGTCGAGCAAGCTGAATATTTTAAATGTAGAGGGTTTTTATGTACTCTGTTAGCTGGCTTGGAGGCCTCTTATTGCCTACACACACGGCTAGCAAAAAGCCACCAGGAGCTGTTCCATTACTGACAATGGAAGGAATGCAAGCTTTCACTTTGATACTTGTTCCAGTGGAGCTTAGGGAAGAAGTAATCAAAATTAGCCCTAGTGAGCAAATGACACTATTTTCCTTTGATAAATCTCATTGGATTACACTGGAACACATTCCTAACATAGCAGTTCCCACCAACAGCAAGGGTACATGTGTTCCACACGACCCTTGCACCTCAGTTTGTCTACAGGTTTCTCATTGGGTCATAACTGCTCTTTAAGGCCCTCTCATGATGATTTCTCTGCTCCTTCAGATAATCTTAATTCAGTTTTAATCCTGAACTCTTTCTCCAGTGGACCTCAATCACACTTTGATTGGCAAAGGCAGAAGAATGGTGGGTCTGTGTCTTCCTCTCTTTAAAGGAGCAGACAGGACATATTGGAGCAATGGAGGCAAAAAGCAGCTGCTGTAGAAAGTTGAGTAGCAGCATCATTCAACACTAGAACTGTGCAAGTTACCTGGAGCCAATGCTCAAACAAAATTATCTAACTAGCTTGGGAAAATAAGTGTGTAATTAAGAGGGCAAAATGAAGAAGATAGGGGGTGAAGTTGAAAAGAGAGGAGAAGAGAATGAATACTGTGAGCAAAAGTGATTTTCACAAATTTCTATGCTGAATTCACATGTGGTAATAAGGATTTATAGATATCCTGTTTGTGTTGCAAGTTCACATGTTATAGCTTTGATGTTCTTCTGGGTCTAATCTAGGGGCAAATTCTTCCTCTGTTTGCAAAATGCTGATGGATTCATTGCACCTATTGCAGGGAAGAACAGATTCCTTTGGTTTGAGTTAAGCCTTCTGCCATTTTGTTTGCTTCACCCTGTGAGTTTTAACACAGGAACCCTTGTAGCTAACAGTCTGTAGTGGCACCCTTCTCAGGAAAGATTTTTGTCTGTGTTTTTCAGCAGCCTAAATAGTGGCATATGAGAAATATTGGCTGTTTTAAAAAATTGTTTGTTCTTCCTGGCGTCCATATGGAAGTAAATTGAGTAAAATTCCCAGCCAATAAAGGCTTCTGAGCATAAAAAAATAAAAAGAGAACTAAGATGGGTATACAAACACACCTCCTTGCAGGTGATTTCAGTGTGGAGTGCTACTGGAATGAAAGAAAGAAATTGTGCAGAAAGGGTAAAGGTTTAGTTTCAATTATTTTGGAAATATCTTCTGCTTTGTTCAGTCTACATAGGTTGTAACCCACTCAGCTTCAATTTGCCAACTTGTTTTATATTATTATATTTATTCCTGTTGGTTTTTGACTTTGAATCTCACCACTAATTTGATCTTAAAGCCATCAGTAATTGAGTAAATGACTTTTTCTTTTCTGATTGCTTATTGTCTCAAGGGCCATAGCGCTATCATGCTTTTTGGTTCAGAATGATTACTGAACATTATCTTCTTGTCATATTTTATCTAATCTTCATCCCTCTGGTGGGGTATATGCAGGGAGAGATGAGGCATGTGCAAGGAAGGTATAACTGCAGCTTCTAAATACTTGGTTAATATCTGCTGTCAAACTGGTGACTTTCCAGGCTATCGATATAATGGTTTCCAGACACAGAAAATGTTGCAGTTTGTTTGTCATCTGAATTATTGAGATGTCCTCTGCTTTACAGGGAATCACTATAATACTGTATTACACTTAGTAGGAACAACCAAGTGACATAAATTATTAAAATTAAATTGTACTTCTGAATGTAAGCAAGCAGAATGCAGTGCAAAGCAATGACTGCGGTGTGTTGGGTTTTGGTGGCTTTCTTGGCAAGGGTTGAGGAAGGTTGGTGCCTTTTCAGTTTGTTTGTTTGTTTTTTCTTTGTTCACCAAATGATTTGCTCAAATTAGCGTTCAATGTTACTGAAAAAACATTAGTTCTACTGTAACTTTAACATTTTGATTGGTGAGCCCGGTAGAGTAAGGACTATTTTGGTATGTACAACACAGCTGTTCATGGTATACACCATAGAGATCTGGTCCAAAACTGAACTGGATTTGATTGTTCAACAGATATCAGATACAAGTGGATCAATTACAAAAGACAATTAAACACAGCTATAACTTGCTCTTTCTCTTTCAGGCTTTCAAAGCAGGAGTTTCTGTTGTGTGAATCAATTTTCTTTTTTTTTTTAAAGAGACCAAACGCTTGTGTGTGAGAATTTTGCTTGGAAACTGTTGGAACTAAAGTTTGACTGCTAGGATGCTTCATGAGCTCGAACTGCAAAGGGCAAACACGTCCATGGCATGCCACACAGTGTCAGTGTAAAGCCTCGAAGAGTGCATCAATCCCCAAGATGTAAATTCCACTCGGTAGCGCGCAGGTTGATTACCGCTCAACAGCTACATAGGCTCTTTAATTAAGACTAAAGGTCAATAGGTTAAATAAGTAACTTAATCAGAAAATTATGCAGAAGTGCCACAAATCAAATGCATTAGTCAACCCTTGAGATCGATAGGGTATGCAAATCGATCAGTAGAGTATATACTGTGGGACTTCAAGTACCGAAACATGCAGCGTGATACTGCAAACACAATGGTTCATAGTTTGTCTCCGTTGACAGCTCAGCAGTTATTTCTTTCTTTCTTTATTTATTTCTCAGCTGCAGCTTTGCTGTGCCATGCACAGCGTTGGATTCCCAGGTTCCAGCTCACCCTGAGCGTTGTGAGTAAAGCTGGGGTTCGGATGAGTAAGGGAGGGGTTTCAAAGCATGCGTGGTGCTGTATAACCACCAAGGTTGGGTAAGGGGCAGGGAAGGCAACAAGGCTTCTTTAGCTGGGAAGACAGGGTGTAGTCCCTCTAGAAAACCAGAGGAGCAGGGTCCAAACCCTCTTCTCTGCTGTGGTTACCTTGGTGCTAGGGAGACGCGACTGATTTATGGCTTCCTCGTTCTCCCAGTGCCAGCCCTGACCTCAGCACAGCATAGAGAGCTGCTTTCTCCTCTGAGAGCTGGGCCAGGCCAAAATGCAGGGTGTTCCAGCCACAAGCCTTCCCCTGCCCCTGTTTATTTGACAGGACGTGGGGAGTTAGGACCAAACATTCAGCATGTGCAAGGATAACTCCTGGCAGCCCTGCGGACCTATGTCCAGACCCAGTCACTTTGTCTTGGACTTCCTTTGCTATTTCCTGGAGTCTTGTTCTACCCCCATTAAAGAGCAGGTGACTGTTGTGTGTGAGAGCCCAGACCATCATTATTATTGCTGTCTTATTGCAGAAGGAGGCCACTGCAACTGTTTAGAAGGACATCCAGGTTCAGTAAAACCTACACTGTTTGGAAGGATTGTTGATCAGAATCAATCACTGAATGACTGGAAATGCATTCCATAATGAGATGTTTGTAAGTGATAGATTTCCAAACAGTGGGAGCAATTTTTATCACCTGGTGGGATGCAGTGTGGTTTCAGTGTAAAGAAATCTGTTATCAAGTCAGAAATACACTGAGATCAGATGTTCATCACCTCTTCAGATCAGCAGGAAATTCAGCACATCTGAAAAGAAGCCACCAACACCCCAACCCCAGGGAGGGGAACGATTTGACTGTGCTCACAGCAGATATGCAGGCTGATTGTCTTTGGCTGGAACTGTGTTCCCTCAGTGTAGTCTTTTTTAACTCTGCCACATAGTTTCTGAAAGTAGACAGAGCAGTTGTGGAAATAAGGCAGATGGAAATCCCCCCTCCTGCAATCATACTGTGATGGACTCCTTGGAAAAGGAGCTGGGATTTCCTTTCCACAGACATAAAAGTAACTGGTGTTTAGCAGTGGAAGTGCCAAGTGGCATTTTATCGTGTTTGTCTTCTCTTTCCACTCTACTTCTTTTGCTTGACTGAAAAAGTCATGGCTGAATGTATCTGAGCTGATGCATTCTTGCTAAGGCACTTCAGGGGAGAATCCATCTCAGCAATACAATACTACTGAGAAAGAAGGTGTTGGAACTATTTTTTTTTAAAAAAACCTTTCCTCCTATCACATTTCTGTGTTTACCTTTCTGTCTTTTTGCCCATTTCTGTTTTTTCAGTACTTTATTTTATTTTATTTGTTTTCTGATTATGTGGTATATGCTATATAGCTGCTATTTGTCTATCATTTGTTTAAATTATAGTTTAACTAGGTAGAATAATTTCTGAGACTGTTTTAGCAAGTTCTCAACTGAGTTTCTTTCTAGAAATCTGAGCTTAAAATTCTGTTTCAAGCTGTAGGCTACTTCTGTATTTATAGTAAGATTTCTACTTAGTGAGTTAATCATGTTATCACATTGTACCAACATTAATCATGTTATCACATTTTACCAATAGTATTCATGTTATCACATTTTGCAAATATTATTGTTATTTCTGCAGTGGGGAGAAGCTGTGCCGTTACTGAACTTTTAGGATGTTTTCAAGACATAAGTCTTAACTCTGAGGTTGGAACTGAAGCTTTCTAATTTTTATGCAAAGGGTCAAAATTCCAACCACATCTCTCTTTGGAAGCAACTTTCAGAGCAGTGGGTGGCTTCACAATGAGGGAAACTTTGCAGCTCCATACTAGATTTCAGCAGCTGTCTTGTACAACTGTATTATATTTTGTTGGAGTGCTGTGCCTGCCAACACCACTCATGATTTAGTTAGTTTGGGTGCTTCCTATATACCTGATTTAAAATAAAACCAAATTCAATTAACAAAAAAGAGTAAAATGTGATCCTGGGAAGTTTTCTGTGATCAGGCAGATAGATGGAAGTAAAAAAATGAAGAAAAAGGGACTACTTCAAATTAGATAAGAAACTGAAATCTTACTACTTTATTTCAGTTCTCTAATCCTGGAGGCAAGAAGCTTTCTTTCCCCGCCTCTATGCTTCTCTCCTTTTTTTCCATTTTTTTGTTGTTACCTGTGAATACCTCAAAATGAGATCTGAATATGATGTAAATCTTAGAAATGAAAGGGTTAGTAAGAGAAATGCGTATTGACCATATTTCAAATCTCACAATTTCTATTTCAACCTCATGATTTGAAAATGGTCTTGCTTGAGCTTTCTAGATGTTTGTGTTTGGCAATGCCCAAATTCCATTGATAATATATTAAAATTCATGGCAGAATTCCTGAGCATCTGGGGACGTGGAGTTCCTTCCAACATCCATGCAGCTGCACATTCAGAAACTGGCAAAACCTGTAAGATCTTTTGTTGTAGCACCCACTTGTCACTCCCTACTCAGTCTTGACATACCCAAAACTTGGGGGTGTGTTGCTCATGTGTCTCCTGGCAAGTCTTTTCATAAATAAAAACAATGATTTTTTCAAGCCTGAAAGAAAATCCAAAACTAGGAAGTGTTTCCATTTTTCTATGGTTTTGCTGCATGGGTTTGGTGGAGCTCAAGCAGTGTCAGGAGTTGAGCAGAATGACTTGCATGTATCTGCTTAAAGTAGAGTGGAATTTATCCAAACCTACACCTAGCAGTCACCTTCAGAATCCTTCTGTACGGGATTCTAGTTAAATTCTTAGTAAGTTTGACCCTTTTTTTGTCAGAAATGTGCTGCCTATTGGCCTTGCCACTTAAGAGAAAGAGTTGGACTCGAGCATCAGTTTGCTGTCCCAGATGATTCTTGCTGCTCTGTGGGCCTCAGGAATGACAAATGGAGAAGATTTTTTAGGCTTCTCCTCCGTGCATGTGCACAAATTCATCCAGCTAGAGAGTCTGTGCTTGTGTGAGGTTTTATTCCTGTTAAAGGCTTTCATCCTCTCTATGGTCCCGTTTTTCATTTCAATTTCTACAGCTGATTCTTAACATACGAATCTTCAGTGTTTATTGCATAGCCCCACTTTAAAACCATAATGTTCCTGCTTTGCTGTAGGTTTCATAGAGTGGATTGCTTTGTTTTTCAGTACCAATAGAAAGTAGAATCAATAAACCTCTATGTCATTCAGTCTATATATAATTTTATTAGAAAGGTCTGTGTGGATGGAAGTGCATCTCCAGGCTGAAAATGTTCAATTTAAAAGGTTGCACTGGGACAATGAGTAAAAATAATATTTTAATGGATGACATCTATATTGTTTAACCAGTGTAACTGATGTTTCTGTTACTAATCTAAATTCTGAAGCCCAGCAGAAGAATGCAAGTGTGTTGCATTATGTAAATGATGTATAGGGTTCACATTGTCGAGAAAAAAATCCCCCTGAAATAGATATTGAATTGCTAACCCCAAGGCAAGGATCACCAGCTGTCTTTCAGCTCCATAAAGGAGTTGCTAACAGGAGCAGTTCATATGACTCTCAGCACTACTATCACTTCTTAACTCTTCCAGTGCATGAATCCCCTATCGAATAGAAATAAAAATACTTAAGTTAGTATTTCAAAGCCTCTGTTTCTTTTAAAAAGAAAAGAAAAGTAGCACGTTTTTGTAAATCTGTGGGGGTTTTATGGTTATTAAGCTAATATACTTTAGGCTATTTGGTCACATTAGTAACTGGAAATTTCAGAAAGAACGTGGATGTGTTATCATAGCTGATCTGCAACACTTCAGGTGTGTGAGACACGGTATATCTCATTATTATTTAGCCCCCTGAGGTACACTAGGGTCCTCACAGAAGACACAATCTTTGATAAATAGCAAGTGATTATCATCTCAAGCTCTGGCCCCGCAATTTACCATAGGAGCAGCACTTCCATCTGTGCAGAGCCTTATCTGCTGCAAGGTTTCAGCCACATAAAGAGCTGTCTGCAGGAGGATGCCTGGCTTCAATAGTGCCTTGTTCTCTCGTAGATCCCTATCTGGGCAGAGCTTCTCCCGTGCCCAGGGCTCGGAATAAACCAGGATACAATGGGCAAACATTGTTCTGCCGAGGGCTGTGGGATTTGCTGCAGGGAGCTGGGTGCATGCACGGTGTTTGTGCATCCTCCCTCGCTGCAGAAGGGAGGAGTGGAGGCTTTTTTGTCACAATCAGCTTGAGTTCCATTTTTGAAGAAATAGTGTACTGTATTTAATGAGGACCCGTGTAATCAGGACACCTGCATTCCCGGTATGTTGCCCAGGGAACCAATTTACCCTAATGACAGTGAATGACATTTACTGCTGCTTAGACTAGTGCTTAATTTAAACAATAGTGCACTGGCAATATTTGACTTAATGGGGATGTACTGGGTTCATGCCAGTGGGTTAAGTAATGTTTAACTAGGTGTTAAATGGGAAATAATAGAATAATACTTTGACTTATGTAAGGCCAATATATTCTACCTGGGAATCTCTAAGTGATAAAGGAGTATTAAGGTACTCTAACTCAGACTAGCTGTTTTGGAGGGGAAATAAATTTTTCTGATTTTTCAGAGATGCACAGAGAAGCTGGGTTTGTCTAGTGTGTCCTGAGTTGGACATTCTGTAATGTATTCATGCTAGCTGTGGATGGACTTGTGAGTGAAATATTTCATTCATTCACAGTTTGTGTCTGGGATTGATTTTGGCCCTGTACTTGAATTTCATAACCCTCTCTTCATTCTCTTAGCCATGCAACAAACCTCCCTTTTTTTCTGTTAAATCAAAAGCTCTTGAAATGGTGTAAATCTACAACATGACATTGTTCTCCACAAACAGTGAGAACCAGATGAACCCTGAAAAATACTGGTGTAATATGCAGTTATAGAATAAGGTTTTTGGTTTTGCTCAGCTTCCAACACCTTGAAGTGATGGATCCAAGAACTGTTTCCCTGGTGACTTCTGTCATATATCAATTCCCTTGCATCAACCAGTGATTACCAGAGTCCTTGTTCTTTCATGGAAAGCAGAGTAGAAGCTTGTGCTGTGGTGCTTATCCATGATTAAAGCCAGAAACTTGTGTAGAAACAGTTATTGCACCTTAATAAGTCTGCAACAAATACAAACGAAGCTCATTTTTATCTGCATGGAACATTAGAACAGCAACAAACATTTTACATAGATGTACAAAAAATAAAGATCAGTTAAGGCCAATGGGGATGAAGTTTGGTAGTCAAACAGCTTATGAAGACATTGGGACAATTTTTAAATGCATCTGCCTCTAAATGAAAACAGGATGTATTAAGGTCCTCACTGAACTTGATATAAGCATCTCTAGTCTGCTTTGCTCCATGACATTATGTCTGTAGGTAAACATAACCAATAATAGACAATTTAAATATTATATACATATGCATAGTATAAAATGATATATTGCTGTATAAAATATCCTAATATTTTATTTAACTATATATAATATATTAAACATTGTGTATAAATAAACAAGATAAGTGATTTTGAGGATGACCTTCCACTCAAATTTGATTTGTTGAAAACGATATTTGAAAAAACAGTTGTAGCTGTACCAGGAAACAACTTTGCAATCTGTTTGAATCTGTATATTAGCACTGAGGGTGACTATTTCCTTACTCCTTAAAAGGATTTCTCCATTTGTCCAGAAATAGCTCTTCCTAGCTTCCACCAGAAGTTATATTAATATCCTGCTTTAAGGCTTGATGTATGAGGGGTTTGCTGGGAAGATGTTTGCTGGATCAAATTGTACATCAGATCTTGGGAGGTTAAAAGAGTGTGGGATCAATCACTATTCTACTGATAGACAGGATAGGTCGCCTATGATTTCATTAAATCTTCCTGTTCCTTTGGGTGAAAAAGCTTAAAGGGGTGTTGTGGCTCACCTTGCTGATTTATAGCAGTTTGTTTTTTTTCTGAGGGACAGAAGACAGTGATCACTGTTATGGAGGTTTGCAGGTGTATTGGAGTTTTTGCTTTTCCACAAACTGTGAAAAAACTGTATTTGCAGATGAAAAAAAAATGGAAAACCCCTTTGTACCACAGAGCATAATTTAGTAAGTTGTAGCACACCTTTGGTTCATGAAAATGGGGGCTCTGCCAAGATCAGCAGCAAGGCTCCTGTTGCCTGCACAAAGCACCATGTGCTATTTTATAGGAGGAAGAGGAGTTGACAAGTGTCAGCCTGTGGTTCTAACGAGTTTGTACGGTCCCCACAAGGGAACTGGGTGACAGGTTCAGGGTTGGAGCTGATGGCAGGAACAAGTGGAAAGAGGAGGTGATGGAGGGGGTGGAAATAAACACATGACTAAGCAGTGAGATCCTGTTCTTTCATCTGTTTCTTCAGGGAAAGAGTCAAGGGAGTAAAGACAAAAGTGAATAAGAGGACGATGTTTTCTCTGTTTATACCAAGGGTATTTCTCCCACATGAGTGATAATCCTGAGTCCTGGCAAGCAGCAAAGCTGTTTTCCTTCTGTCTCTGCTTAGTGAGGTCTTAGGAAATGCTTTCCTCCTGGCAGCATCTTCTCTGGGGTGGGACATGCTAGCACACTTTCCCAACAATTTGTAGGCAAGTTAAGACAGAAGGTGTAACACTCTTGTTCACAGTGACAGGGATTCCTTTGGCTGGGCTGTGCTGCAGATAATCTCCTGATATTCCACTTGGATTTCTGGAGCTCATTCAGCCTGAATCTGTGGACATGGGTGGAAGAACTGCTGCTTGTCTCTGCAGAAACACATCTTAGCTTGAAATAAATTAAAAAAAAAAAATAGGAATTCTTTGCAAAGGTTAAGAAAGAGACCCTAATGCTTATCACAGATATTAAAAACACAAGCCCACAACTTTAAGGAACAGTGAGGAAATTTGCAATTAAAAATCCACGTAGTTATTTCCAGTTTGAGGTATGTGTGTTTGAGGATAATTTCAAGAAACACAATTGAATTAATGTCTAAGTCTAAGATCAGTCTAAAACTTATGATAGAATCCTTCCTCTCTTCAAATGTAGTGGAAAATGTAGTATTATTGAGACAAGATTTCAATGCAGTTTGATTTCCAGGGTCATTTTTCTCTGGAGTGAGACTGCCCTGTTTGCTCTTTCTGCCCAGTTAGCAATCCAAGTTTCTAAGAGGAACAGAGGGATGTCTCCAGTTGTACCAGGTCCATGCCTTTTTCATTAGCAGATTTACTTTTTTTTTTTTTTTTTGGATTTTTTTTTTTTTTTTTTTTTTTTTTTTTTTTAATATTGGATGGTTCTCCTCAATGTTTTTCCAAGAACTGTTTTGAGTGGTAAGGACATACAACTCCTGGTTATTCTTGTCAGATTAATTCATGTTCAGCCCTTTTCCTTGCACTTTTTCAGAACAGTCTTGGAATGAAAACACTCATGATAATAAAGCAATGCAATTAACTTCAAATATGGCCCTGATCCACATTTTTCTGAAGTAAAACTCTTTTCATTGACTCTGGTGAGTCTTAGACAGAGCTGAAAAAGAAGAAAGAAGATTCATGAAACTTTTAAGATTATTTTTAAGGGTTTTTATCAGCTGTTTTAATGTAAGTAACTCAGAGACCTTCCTGATAGTGCAGAGGGAAGGGGGGAAGCAGTAATCTCACAGTCATACAAAGACTATTTATTCTACAAGAAAACCCCAACAACAAGAGATGAGAGAAAAAAGGAAGAGTAGGAAAAAGGATAAAGCTGCATGTGTAGTATGAGGAAAAATAATTTTCTTCATGAAAAGCTGAACATAAAGGAACTTGCAGCTCGTATTCATGGTAGAGAATTTTTGGTTAAAAAGATTGACATTTTAATAAACTGATCTTAATTAACACTACTTTGAAATTCTGAGTTGTACGCTCTCTATCTCAAAACACTAGAACCAGTGGCTTTTTAAATAATTTGCTGCTTGTGGGTGATCTCTTTTTGAAACAAACCCAGACCCTCCAGTCACAATTTATTTTTTATTTCAAAAATGATTTTTACTAGCAAATTTTGCTTTGGTTCAAGAGAATTATAAATCATTATTACACAGCCAGACACTTCAAACATTTTGTAAGAGCTTTGTGACCAATGAAGCATCAAAGGCAATGCTGAAATCCATGATTACAGCATGGGTGCACGTCCATTCATTAATACATTAAAGTTCAGGACTCTAATGTTATTAATAGGATTTCCAGATTGTGGTGTATTCCTCTCTTGGAAAAGGTGGCTCTTCCTGTCACACAAAGCAAGAAGATTGTTCTTCATTAATGCCAATTTATGGAAACTTTTTTTTGTAGACAATTTAGGGCTGAAGAACTGAGGTTTCTTAGTAGCTTTTGGCTATTATTTATTCACCAAAGACAGATGTGGCTTTTATTTCCCTCTCTATCTCCACCACACTGCATTGTTGGTAATGTGTGTAGGGAAGGAGGGAAGACTGGCAATTATCTACTTTTCTTGACCCCTTCATTTCTGACACTGAATTACACTCAGTGATCATGGATCTTTTCGTAGCTTTCCCTGCAATAAGCTCTTGGAGACATATTTAGCATGGAAGAGCATATTTTGGAATGTTCTCCAAACATGAGCTAGCCCTTAAAGGATCTGCTGGGTTCAGATCTCTGTTGTATGCATCCATAATAAGTGATGGGCCCTGCCCCTCAGCATTTCCAATCCATACAAATGAGTAGAAGAACCGGATAAATTAATTGTTGGATTTTACTGCTGGTGAACGAAGACTCAAAGACTGAATGACTTGTTTAAATAGTGCATCAGGTCTGTGGTAGAACTGGGAAGTGACTCCCTTTCTCTTAAGATGCCACTTAGTTGTTTCTCTCTTCTCAGATGTGAATGTGGGGAAAAAAAAAAAGGACTGGTGTGCACCAAAATCCAAAGAATGCTATTACCCTGGTTTCAGTTCTGTGTGATATTTGAGTAGATATATTAAGAGATGCACTAGTTTTTGTGCCAACACAAAACTGCTGATATCAGTTGTTTTTTCCAGGGACCTGGGCAGGTTTTGAAAGTTGAGGTGCTCGCTCAACAGAATTCAGTGCTCTGTTCTCCTTTTCCAGTAATTGTTTAATGGGTGCAGGTGTTTTTCAAAACTGACTTCTTCCTACCAGCAGAAATTCCCCTCCTTCTAAGCAGAGGAAGTTTCTTCAGTCTCAGTTAATTACCTTCTTTTATCTTCATTTCCTTCTTGCTACTGACAAACATCCAAGAAAGCATTTTCATTTCTTTTTTTGTTTTTTTGTTTGTTTGTTTGTGTTTCTCTCCTGGTTGTCAAGTTGTGGTACCATTTCTGCCTCTGGAAATAGAACTTCACCCAACAGCTCAAAACTCAGTAGCCACTGCACCTCCTTCCTGTATGCAGAGCAAACATTTTACACATAACTCCTTTTGCTCCCAAATTTCTTGCCAGGTGTGAGAGTAGGAAAGCTAAAGGTTGGTGAGGTGGGCGTGCTGAGGAGCTCACCCTCAGGAGAATGGCCATGGTGGCAAAGGTGCTGCCCTGTGCTGACAGGATTGCTCGTGCTCTGGGTTTGGGGGGAGAATCTCAAGTGTTGGTGTCCATGGCTCCCCTGTACAGCCCAGTACTGAAAATGGGATTTCTCCACTGTGGCCTGTCCCCTGACAAGTGATGTGCTCCTCCAGGAGAAATGGCAGTGACTGGGAAGAGTTGTGACCTGAAGTTGTTGGAACAAGTGTTCAGTTTGCTCAATGACTCTGAAGTCAAAAGGGCTGGCAGGTTCCAGCTTGGCTGGTGCTGGTTTCAGTGGGGAGAGCTGGGGATGTGATGTCTAACCTGGGGTCATTTCTCCCACATTTCATGTGTGTAAGGTAGGCTGGAGCTGGTTGTGAAGGTCATGAGAGATGGCTTGCATTCGAGTTACATCCCTGAAAAGGGAAGCAGAAGACAGGCCTGGTTTAGGCTGTTTTGCTCCGTTTCTGAAGCAGATCCCTGCAAATTAGGAAAAAGCCTATTGCAAGAATACATGCTTTATGCTAACTGAAATATAAGTCCTAATACATTTCCTTTGAGTCCTACAGGAGGCTTGAAATTTACTTGCAGAGGAAGAAGCTTTGATCCACATATTTTCATAAGTATTCATAAAGATACAGAATTAGAAGCTCCCCTTTATTCCCCTTTTCATGTGTGCTGGTTTTGAAACACATTTTTGAAGCTGTGGAATTGATTGAACTTCCAGTGAAGCTTCTTTCCAGAGATGTGCTAGACTAAAATGTAGGGTATCACAGGAAGGAAAAATATCCCACAGAGTGCTATTCCTCTCCATGATCAGCTGGAGCACTAGAGTATGGGGGAATATTGAGATTTACAGACTCTACAGTTGCTTTCTTAAACTACCTACATAAGTACTAGGGATTTCATGCAAGCATTTCAGAGTCCTTGAAATAGCTTCTTCCTGCTAATCTCTGTGTGGAAAAAGGACTGACTCTTCACTGGTTTCTAACCCAAAACTTTATCAAAGAAGTGATGGAATAAGACCCTGGTCGCTGATTGTATTTCTTGCACGTATGCATTTAGGTTGTAAGTTTGCTATTTAAATCAATTGACAAAGCAGATGTTCTTGGTTTTCTGAGATTCTTCAATTGTGGAGTTTTTTTCCTATTCAGTTTACAGAGCTAGTCAAAACCTTTGAAAAGAGATCCCCTAAAACACACCACACCTTTTCAGCTAGCTCTATCTCTAATCTCTATGCTTGCTTAGAACAGAAGTTGTTGCTGGAAATAATTCAAATCTCAGAATAGGCAGTTTTAAGTCTACTACCTAGAGTCAAGGATCTTTCAAACCTCAAGCAGAAAATTGCACAGAAAGGAGGGAGTGAGGAATGCCATAATGACAAAGGAAGTCTGACCACATCAGTGTAGAATGTGAATGTTATCTGACTGTGCTGACTTGGTTCCTTAAAATAGAATGAATGGGGTATTGTGTCTCTAAATCTCTACTCCATATATTCTGTTTACTCTGCTGTACATCTGGCATTTTATCCTGTTTAAAATATTATTTACGGGATTAATATCAGTTGTATTAAACTGATGCAAAAAAATAGGCTTCGCTTCAAATCTTCTATGTCAGATTCTTAGAGCTTTGCCAAAATTTCTGGTGTGACCCTCTGTAGATAATTTGGCCTCTTAATGCATCGATTCCTTTAGGTGAGAATATTACATTCTGAATCTCAGTGTTGTCATTGAGATGAATACAATACAAATTCCATGATTCTGAGGACCATGCAAGCACTTTAAATAGAAGTCAGGGCTTTCCTGGGAATGATCACCATTTTCCTGTATCTCTCTTTCTGTGTAGGCAGTTAAAGGGAAAATGAGGCACTGATAAATGTCAGTACAGTCAATGGCACATCTCCTGACTTTGGCCTTCTTTACCCTTTCAGTATCTCCTTCCACTTGCAGAAGCACAGCAGTCCCTCTTGTTTACTTATTTGTTTTCATTTGTTCTGGTTTTTCCCAAACCAATAAAATATTTAAACACAATAAAAATGTTTATTAGAGGCAAACAGAACAGTAACTATGTTTAAAAAGGAAATGTACAAAACCACTGCGAACAAATCTTCCTCCCAGGTGTTTCCTTGATGCCAGCCATGAAAGCTGGAGAAGTATTCATTATAAACTATCAGTTCTGCCAAGATCAAGGGTAGATTCCTGGAGTGAGCAGCACAAAAGGCAAAATGAAAAGATCTTCTCTTCTGTTACAGATAGTTCTACATATACATATGTATATGCTGTGCATGTATGTTTGTGCATATGCATGCATTGGTTTATACACAGTCTGTATAAATCAGCACTGCTATCATCTTCTATTGAAAAATATTCACAAAAGTGTGCTCTTTGAAATGTGAATATCAAAAGAATTCTTTTCTCCATTGTGAGGTTCCCAGAATAAAACAACTGTAGGGAAAATTTGACCAACCCACTCACGTTAGTGCCTATTTGAACATGCAGCCTTTATTCTCCACTGAATATCCCAAGCCTTTGGTTACTGTTCAGGTTCTATTTCTCAAACATGTGGTGTGTGAATACTTGAGGGGCTGGAAAATACACCCCACACATCCTCTCTCCATACTCATGTGCACACTCACCCCCACACCCTGCAGGAACTTCAGGGTGTCATCACTAAGGTGCCCTCATAAACAGCTCCTGGAGCTCATGTTCAGGGCCACTAAATACTAAATACTTGGTTATGAGGGTGCTCAAATTTATACCCTTCAGTTCTGACCACATGGTCTGTAATCTTCATTCCAAGACTCAGCAAAGCAGGAATTCACTACAGGAGGCAAGGAAGTCTTTTTCTGCTGTTATTAACATGCAGGCTCTCTCTCTTTGACTGTTAAATTCAAAGTGGCTGCTTGGAGTCCTGGAAATCCAGCCTGGGTAACCTTCTTATATCAGGCTACTTCATATCGGCTGTCTTGAAAAAGAATAAACTACCTTGTATTTATCTCTAGAAAATGTGGTACCATTCCTTGTATATGTGCTGGAAGGGACTTTAAAGATCCTCCAGTTCCAACCCTGTGGGCAGGGACACCTTTCACTAGACCAGGTTTATCAGAGCCCCATCCAGCTTGGCCTTGAACACTGCCAGGGATGGGGCATCCACAGCTTCTCAGGAAAAATTGTTAGAATGCCTTCCTAACCTCATGGAAAATAATTTCTTTCTAATATCTGATCTAAGCTTTCCTCTTTCAGCTTAAAGCCATTCCCCTTTGTCCTATGACTACATGTCCCTCTCAAAAGTCCCTCTGTTCTGTATTTTTTTGGTAGCCTCCCTTTAGGTGCTGGAAGCCTGCTGCAAGGTCATCCTGCAGCCTTCCTCTTATCCAGGCTGAACAGGTCTCCCAGCCTGTCCCCATACAGAAGGTTCTCCAGTTCTTCATTGAAAAAGATATTTAAAAGCAGCAGTCCCAAGACAAAACCCTGGGGGCCACCACTTGTCACTGGCCTCCACCTAAACACAGAGCCATTGACCACAGCTCTGTCTGCATCCATCCAGCCAATTCCTTATCCAACACATATTCTATCTTCAACATCCATGTCTCTCCAGTTTGGAGATAAGGATGCTGTGTGTGGCTGTGGAAAGGCCTTTCAGAATTCTGGGTAGGTGATGTCAGTCAGGCTTCCCTTGTCATCTGTTGCCATCACCCCATCACAGGTGGCTGCCAGGGAGGATTTGCCCTTAGCAAAGCTGTGCCAATGCATCTCTGTGTGACCATGCCATAAACTGGGCTGGTCCTCAGTGAAAGAAGCAAACAAAGCAAATGCCCCACCTCCATCTCAATCCAGCTGTTTTAAGCAAGATCTCTTCAGTGATCTACTCTCCTAAGCAGTTGTAATGACAAGGTGGTGGCTGGTAACTGAGGGTGAGGGAGGAGGAATTTAAGTGTTGGGGTAGTTTTCTGGAGGGTTGGTTTTTGTTGGTTATTTTTGGGAGGTTTTTTTTCCCCTCTTTTTTTTTTCTTTTTCTGGGGCTTTTTTTTTGTCAGCTCTGAAACAAATGTGATGCAGAACTACTTAGTTAGTGCTATGTAGGCGGTGTGATCTCCCTATTAGCATATTTTAGTACCAGACTAGCTCCAGATGCTTTTGTTGATGAGAATGGTGTGCAAAAAGCAGGAAGACTGATTTCTGTGCCTTGCTTAGTGCTTTCACATGGGCCACAAAGTGGTTGCACAGCAGTGCCATTCTTATCTGAGCTAAAAAAAGGAGTTGGCTTCCCATTAAGTGTCACAGAGCATCATGCCCCTAAAACTTTCATGCAGTTAAAAAGGCAGCAGCCATTCTGATTTTAAAATGAGGAAAATATCTGTGAGAACTCTTCAGTGTACATTGTTTAGCTTACAGTACCTTCTGATGTGTTGTCTCATTTGCTAATTTTATAGGCCCTCTGATGCTACCCAGGGTAATAATTCATGACCATTTGTTCCTATTCAGAGTTTGGTGGTTCCAGTTCAAGACAGGACAGCTCTTTGGCTCAGTCAGGATGAGTTTTCACACAGGTGATTGGAATCCTCAGTGAGCTTTTGCTGGTGAACATTTGACAGTTTGTGCAGAATCATGAGCTTCTCAGAAGAGTCTTTTGCATTTTAGCTTTCAGGGGAGAAAGCAGCGTTTGAAAACGAGTGGATGAACAGCAAGTGAGGGCAGAATTAAAGAGTTTGTCCTGCCACTGTCCACATGCTATACATTCTGTGGTTCAAACATGATTTCAAGCTGTTGTACATTTTTTAATTGCTATGAAGAAACTTCTTCTCATTCAAGTATGTTAAGAATATGTTTCTAAAAAAACCCCTAGACAATAACATCTGTTTCAAAATATGATAAAAGTGTGATCAATTGGTTAAAATCTGATCTAAGGAAAATTCCATGGGAGATAAGAATGTGTAAAAAATTATCCTGAGTGAAGAGTGGACAGAAAGCTTTAAAAAAAAAAAAGGTAAATATGGCCTTCCAGTACCTTAAGGAAACCTAGAGGAAAGATGGAGAGGGACTTTCTACAAGCGCATGTAGTGACAGGACAAGGTGGAATGGCTTCAAACTGAAAGTGAGGTTTAGATTGAGTATTAGGAATAAATTCTTTGCTGTGAGGATGGTGGGGCACTGGAAGAGATTGCCCAGAGGAGCTGTGGATTACTCATCCCTGGAGGTGTTCAAGGCCAGGCTGGATGGGGCTCTGAGCATTCTGGTCTAGTGAAAAGTGTCCCTGCCCATGACAGAGGGGTTGGAGCTATAGGGTCTTCATGATCCCTTCCAACCTAAACCATTCTATGATTCTGTGTGTTAATTTTCATCCTGAGCTGGCAGTCACTCATATTTATTAAAAAAACCTCAAAACCTTGAACACATTGCCTAGTTGTTTTCAAGATTCTGCTGGCTGTAATTGTGTTCCAGAAGGCTCAGTCCCCCACGGACTTTGCTTGCAAAGGGAATTTGGTGCACAAGGAGGGAGGAAGCTCTGGTTGGTCCCTGGGGATAGATGATAGATAGATAGATAGATAGATAGATAGATAGATAGATAGATAGATAGATAGATAGATCGATCGATCGATCGATCTGGACAGCTGGGGAGGCTGGGCCTGAGCACAGACACAGGACTGTGTCCCTTATTCTCATCAAGCAGGAGCTGCTGTTAATCTAGTCCCAGTGACTGCTGTGGATGCCAACTTGGAGCTGGAAATTTGACATCACATTACTGCTTATTCGTGTAAAGGGCACAGGAGAGCTGCTGGAGCTTTTAGGATAGTGGAAATTATGGTCCAGCACTGGGTGCAACAAATGGTGTAGAAATTTAGAGAACAGGGAGAGGCAAATAACTGAATTTTCACAGCTCAAGGAATTGCTGCTCATTGCTTGTGTGTGTGCTTCTAATGTAATTCCAAGATAAGAGGTATTCCATATTAGAATATCTTGATTCAAACTAGCAGCTTGGTTAAAATAATCCACTTTTCTTTACAGTAGCAGCGAATCAGAAGTGCACTGTGATCCATTAATACAAGTCACCTTGGAAGTGGGGAACCTGCTGACTGTGCTGGCTGTAGTTTGCAGTTGTCTGCCCATACCCTAATTTGCCACTTTTTTGGGCACTCACTCTTTCCATCATGTTTCCTCTCATAATATTTTGGGAATAATCACTCCCTACGAAGCAACATTTGAGAAACATTTTAAGAAAGAAGTCCCCAGGCTTGATTTCAGGCGGTTGTGCCATGTTCATCAGCACTGGACATGTCAGTGTAGCAACAGCACAACTCCAACACGATTACTGCAGTTACAGTGTGATGATAGCATCTGTGAAAATGTACCCAGCCCATCAGGGAGCATGCAGAATTGAAGTGAACAGTTGCACTGGCAATAGAGTCTGGTGAGCAAAAATCATCTAGCAGCCCAAGTGAAGACAAAGCTGGGGATCTGAAAAGCATCCCAAGTGCATGTGAGAGGCTTCACTTTCTCTTTCTGCTCTCTTGGCTGCCCAGGAAGTAAAATTTTTCCTCTGGGTTTGTTGTGACAACATCTCTGAGAGTTTACAAAATGACTTTTTTGGTGTGAATCTTGTCACCTTGCTTGACAATTTTCTTGCCTCTTTATAGTGTTCTGTGGGGTAACGTAAACTGTATTTGAGTGGTTCTCACTCTTGAGAACATGTGCCTCTAGGGATATGTAAAGGCAGAAGATTAAAAAAATAGAAATTAAATGAAAGGTACAGCAGCCTGACCAGGAGCCACTGGAGGGAAGGGGGAGGCTGCATTACTTTCCTAAATTTTTTTGGCTATAAGTGTGGCCTGGGAGCTGCTGAACACAGTCAAATGCATCATTAGTGGCAGCATGTGATAGAAAATTATTTTTTTTTCTGTAAGTCAAATTCTCATAATCATTCCATGTAATTTTATTACACTACATTGGCAGGAATATATAATGATTTGAATTACAGGGAACTGTGGGACAATACAAGTTCTCTCAGTAACAGTGCTTATTAGGAATGAGGGCAATACCATGCATTTGTCACTTATTCCACAGTAAAAAAGTGAGGCTGAGGAAGGCATTTGTATTTCCTTATCTCAGCCAAGAGAGGTGAGGAAGGTGTTTGAGAGGCAGAGGTTTTAGAAAGGAGTTACTTTGTGAAGAGGCACTGATGGTTCTGCAAGAAGGAGCTAATGAATACAGATTATAAATCTATTTGAGTAAAAGTGAATTGTGAGAATAAATTAGGAATAAAAAACTGATTCTGAATTTTGGGATTTTTTATTTCCAGGGTATTGGTTAACAGTGTTTGAAAATCTGCATGTTTTGTGATGGTTTAAATAAAAATATGAAAATCTAAACTCTGGAATTCACTAGCACAGATAATCTCTTTATATTCTGAGCAGCCCAAGAGCAGGCTGACTTGTACAGTAACACAGAACTCAACATGGATGAAGTAGATGGAAGGTATTGGATAAAATAAACTCCTTGAATTAAATGAGAATTCATGGCCATACAAATAAATGGACAATCTGCAACGTATCTAAAATCAACACAAGCTGTGAAGCCCTGTTTACAAGTGTATCTTAGAAGAAATTTAAAGAAATGCCTAAAATTTCACTTATTCTGACCTTAGGAATGCTGAATTTGGCTACATTCACATTCTGCAGTAAGAGCTGAGGCCAAAGCCTTTTATCTCCAGCAGGTAGAGATGGATAATTTTTTTCTAAATGTTGTAAGTTACTGATTGCTTCTCAAGGACTGGACTCTCAACATCCTTCTTACATGTATTTACAAGCAGCATAGATGTAAGATGCAACAATTAAATTGTTAGTGATACTTCTGCACTTTTTTCAAACTTTTATTCACATATCTAGCGTATCAAAAAGGTCTCAGCCATTGCTTTATGTCTGTTTGAAGATTTTTTTTTGCCCTTTTTTGTTAATTTTCTTTCCCTCAGCCCATCTAAAGCCGTAGAGCCATTCTTTAATAGGAGGAGAAGGAACATCTCTGGAGGAACATAATGCACTCTGAGGCCTGGCCCTGCCTGTGAAAACCCCAGCAGTTTGTCACTTTTGGGGAGCTGGCAGCTGGGTCAGCAGTGCTGCTTGCACCCTACGAGTTCCTTGGCACAGCAGTGCCAGGTTTGGAGTTTTCCAGTGCAGGAGATGTACTCTAGGGGAGAACAGGGAGGGAATTCCAATCTGGTGGTGCACTGCTCCCCTTGAAAAGAAATTTCCTCCCTGTAGTCCACACCATCCAAAAATCTCACTGCAAAACTGTTCCTGTCTTGCCTGCATATGTGGATTTCTCAGAAGACATTTACAGAGGTGTAGAGACTCTACAGTTTTGTGTTACTGTCCTGCAGTGTTTTGGTGGCTCTCGGGATGCACATTAAGTTTTTAAATACTGAATTTCACCTTCAATATTAGGACATGTAGGATATAAGGTTATTCTGAAAGAACTGAAGGATGTTAAGTTTCTAAAGTTTCTTTTTTTTTTTTTTNTTTTTCCATCTGTGTATGGAAACATGTGGGAGGAGTCATCTTCTCTGTACCTTTTTGTTTTTTCCATAGGTGAACATATTTCTCAATACTCTGGGTTGTTTTTTTTGCTTTTAAACAACTGCTTTCATGAACAAGGACACAGGGTTTGCTATTTTATCTTTCAGATATGGCAACAAGATAATTTTGTTGCTATTAAGAAATAGAGCTAAAGATACTGAAGTAAGTGGGTAAAAATGAAATACCTCCTGGGAAACAAAATGCACAGTTAAAAATAAATTCATTGTGGAAAGTTCTCCAAAAGGATCTTTTCAAGTTTATGGCAGAGAATGAATCTGTATCCTAAAAAAGAATAAAGTCAGCAACTGCATGCACTTTTCACGACTCTCATGTAAAACCTGGCAAACAGATTATTTGTTGGCTTAGTAGATTAGACATGAGGGCTTCTGTAAATTAAAAACAAAAGCAGCTTTGGAATGCATTTCACTGTCTCAGTTGGAAAACAAAGATCTGTTTCCCTCCACCCCTTCTTTTCCTTAGGATAATTAAAAATAAAAAAGTGTGCAGAGCCATATAAATAAAACAAGGGCTGGGATGAAAAAAAAAAAAAAAAGAAAATCTTCCTTCAAAGAGATGTCAGCAATCACAGCTTTCATTTGTCTGTGCCAAGAAATGTGCTTATATGTAGGTCTGAATGTAGTTTATTCTTGACTATTTATGGAAGTTATGCTCTTAGAGACCTTAATATGCAATAAAAAAGGAAAATCCTTAATTAAAATCTGTTTTAAATGATGCTTAACTTAAAAGCTTTCAAATACTCCTCTAAGCATTACACAATCTTCTACTGTCTTCGTTTTCCAGAATTTCTCACTGATACAAATACATTAGAGGTTATGCTCTAATTATGTAGAATTTTATTGTAATTTACTTCAGCAAAGTGTGAATGAATCCTTCATGGGCAAAATATGTTACTTTCAAATTCTGAAGAAACCCTTTGGCTATGCAACTTCTCCTGGAGTTTGTAACCTAAAAGAGAGCAGAGTCTGTAGTAATGAACACAGAAAACATTTAAAACACAGCTAACTGCTAAAAATCCAGAACCGTGCCTTGGTGTATTATGCAATTATTTTTTTATTAAGTAAGAAATTTAGAAATTGCCTTAAGTCACAAAATACAGATTCTGACCAGGAGCTACAAGAACAGCTTGTAAGAGATGCTTGCCTGACATGGACATTTCTGGCTGTACAGAACTCTTTTGTCAATGCTTATTCTTTCCCTTTGATTTTATTTCTCTTCTCGTATTTAATTTTGGGCTGAGCCATCCTAGGGTGGTGGGAGCATGACAAGTCAAAGGAAATATGGGAATCCCAGGGATCAGTCTTTGCTGAGTCACAGAAACAGCTCAGGACTATCTTCCCTTTCCAGAAGTGGCAGAATTTCCTCTGGCCCCATGTTCTGCAGGGCTACATTCTGCTGGAGAAGAGGATGTGGAGGGAAGAAAATGAACAGTGACATCGTTCCCCTGGAAGCCACGTGTCCCAGGCACATCCCAACCCGTGTTCCCATGGGGTAACCCTGCCAGCCTTGGACAGGATGCTTCTGAGGGACACCAGAGGCTTGGCTTTTGTCAGCTGCTCATTTGCAGAATTTACTCACAGCTCTCAAGGTAACCCGAATTAGAGTGAAATTTTCTTACTCTTTGTGGAAAAGTGGAACACCAAAGTCAAAAAAGAGAATCAAATCCCTTGGAGTCCCGTGGAAGTGCAATGGACACAAATTAACAGCTCCTTGGCACCTATGTAGGTTTCACGTGTGGCACCATTTTTGCTTCCCACTTTTCCAGGACTTTATAGGAGAAAAAAAGAATCAGGATTTCAGGATGTTGTATGAGGAATGCAGATCCAGTCTTTGAATCAGCAGTTGTTGAATCATGTCTTAGGCAGTTTTGGTCAATAGAATAATCTGGCCAGTTATCAGGGGTGTTCCATTCAAGACAGTAATTCTCAAGCATATTCTTGATTTTGATTGAATGTTTTTTTATCTGTGAACACTAAAGTCTTTATATCAAAACTAATACTCATTTTCAGTTCTGGGCCAACTGGCAGATCCAAATACAAATATTACTAATTGGCTGCTCATAAGCCTTTCTAGCAATTAATTCAGTTATAAATGATTCAGACCTTTCTGTAACCCAAATAAGATTCATGCCTGCTTTATCTTTCACAGCATTATTTCATGCTAGAAAAGAATGTGTAACAAACCACTATTGAGAATGGGGGAAATCAGATTTTTTTTTTTTGACAGTCCTCATTGCCTCTTCTGCAGGCAGATAAAAGGTAACCTTTATTGTAAAGCTGTTTCATGTTCTCACAAAAGCACAAAAAATGTGGTTCTGTAATTTCCAACCTCTGCACAGAATATCATGTCAGCAACTTTGAAACTCAGAGAAAGCATTAGGAAAGATGACCTAGGGAAGAGGTAAGATTTTAACCTTGACCACCAATGCAATAATGAACCAAATCTTCATTAAAAATTGTTTAGTATAAGAAAACACACCTAATATGCTTGTGTGTTGCTATTAGTTTTCCAGGTAAATATTTCCTCATCTAAATCACTGGATTTTTGTGGCTGCAAGTAATGCTGTGTGCATTTTTTCACCGCATTTCTGTGTGGTGACAAACCCTGGCGGAGCTGTCCCTGCGGATCCTGTGGCATTCTCTGCAAACACGGAGGAATTCCATCCCTGTGTGCCAGCCAGATTTACAACTGGCTGCATTTGCTCCTCTCAACTGCCTTGCAGCCACTGCCAGCACGGTGCTCCTTCTCTTTTCCCAGTTTGAAACTGGTCTCTGCTGAGCCAGGCAGCTCTCTGACATTCTGGGCTTGGCTTGGCCCTGCTCCATCCAGGCACCACCACTTCCTCTTTGGACAAAGGAATTGTGCCATCAGTTTGGCTTCTGTCTCTGAATTCCTCTAGTTTCTGTAGCATTGCATGGCTGGTTGCTATTTGTTCCTGCTCCTATTTATTGTGAGTGAAATTCAGAGCCCATTAATGCTGACATCACAACAAACACACATTTGTCCACTTTTAAATTTTTCGATGATTGCCAGAAATAATTGCAGGGCTGGCTGGGCAGACCATGAGCTGCTCAGAGTCACAATTAAGGTCGGAGGAAGGTAAAAAGAAGCAGCACCTGTAGGCCAGGAAAAAGAACAGCAAGCCCACATGTGAACCAGGAGATGCAATGTCCTCTCCTGCAAAAAGGCACAGAACAATGACAACAAAAGCAAAGATTCCTGCTTACTTTGGCCATCCCTCTCACTGTAATTTTGATAAAGATGCAACAGGGTCTTTTCTAGCACCTCTAAGAAAGTTCAAGAGAGGAGAGGATTTTGCATAGTGTTTTATTTCATTGTGGTTTATTTCTCCCATGGGATAACCTGGAGACTAAAAGTGGATTGCAGAAGCAGAGCTGACTGCACAAGGCCATTGCAGCTCTGGTGAAATGCCTACTTACACCAAACTAGGATAGAAGCCAAACCAAGACAACATGCAGTAAATATAAATTCTTGCTATTTGCTTCTCATATGTACTTTTTTTTCAGGAATATTTACAGCTTATTACAACTTATTCAATTAATATCTGGCTCAGAAGTTATGCTGCTATTCACATTAAGTCAAACCGTACTTGATTTACTAGAATCTGAGGCAACACACAGGTTTGATAGAGCAGAAATGTGATATCATGCACATCTCTGCACAGGCAGTTTGAAAGAAAAAAAAAAAAGGAGAAAAGGAGGATTTTTTTTGCCAGTAATAAATTTCTATGTCTGTCCTGGGTTGTGGATTCCTCTTGGAAGATTTGGGAAGAAAATATTACTGTGCTTGTAGAAATCTCAGTAGCTTAAGTAGATTGCTGGCTTCTCTTTGGAAATGCTAACAGATAGTAGAGCAGACTATGGGCTTGTGTTTTGCCTAGGGCCCTATTTCATGTCAGAACTGCATTATTTTTTTCCAAGATAAAAATCTTTAAAACTTTTCAGTGCAAAAAGCTTCTTTTCAGACATGCATAACTGGCCAGTTTGGTACACGTTTGTCCAGAAATGCTGAAAGAGACAGGACCCAAAGACAGAGCTTAGTCTCAAGTTGGAGAAAATCTTTATGTGTCTATTGTGATTCTCTGGCTCACGAGTGCTTGAAAAGTAAGTGCTGGCATAACCATAGCTACCATATAACAACAGCAAAGAAATCATTCCCTGTTCAACTCCCAACTGTGCCTATGTTGTCAGTCCTTTAACAGATAAAGTGAAGGTGTTTCCAGACCTATGATTGATTCTCAGTAGCAGCTTTTGCAGAACAGTGAACATCTGTGCACGTTTTCAATACCCTTTTTTTTTTCTTCTGCAAAGTGCATGCATTGCCTCCCTGGCTCATATATAAAAGAGCTGTGGAACGATTTTGCACCTCTTATTTAAACTTTTTTTTAATGGGCAGGACTCTAAATCCTCATTGAATAGCCGGGATGGTTAAGGGTGATTAGTAAGATGCTTAAATTGAAAATGGCCCATTTTAGGTACACTCTTTTGTTCTTTTTAGGTTTGGGTTTTTTTTTTCCCTTGTCCTTTCTTATTCACAAATTATTTGGGTTGAAAGGGGCCTTAAATGTCATCCTCTTCCAACCCTTGCCATAGGCAGGGACACCTTCCACTAGACCAGGCTGCTCAGAGCTCCATCCAACCTGGCCCAAATCTTTGGAATTGATTATTAATAGAGTTTTGGAACAGATAAAACTGAGTTAACTAGTGCATCTTTAGCTGATGATAGTTGGCTCCATTTATCTATAACAAACAACCTCACCTGATCCCATTATGGTGTAAAATAAAAGCAGCAATAGCTGTAGATCATCACAACTGACATGGGCTTTGTTCTTGCATACATCCAGCACTCGGTGTGATCATTTTGACTTGCTTCATGTGTTTAATCATCTGTTTATCTAAAAGGTTTGTAGGGTACACCCTCCATCGTGATTTTTCCTGCTGTGGCAGTCTGCAAGGCAGTGGTGGGTTTATTGATCTAAGATGTGGCTCAGATAGATATCTCTGTTAAAATCAGCATATCTCCATCAAGCTCATTCATGTGGCTGCACCTTCTGGTGCTTGACATTTCCTACGTATTTCTGCTACATCAAAACATTGATGTGAAAAAAGTGTATAGTCTGATATCACAGAACATGGAATGGAAATGCTGCTTGTGCCTCAGATTCTCTGTGAGCTATCCAGCTGCCATGCATGTGTGTGCACTGCTGGAATCTCCCACAAAGTTAATCCCTCTTAGTGATGGCTAAAACTCAAAATTACAGAGCTGTGTTTGGATGGCCAGGACAGGGTTAGTGACCTTGTGGGATATTATCATGACAGCACTGGTTAATGCCAAGGGTCTATCTATCTAGCCTTCACTCAACTGTGCTAACCTAGTTTTTCTAGCTTTTTTGGTAGTTTATCATACTTGTATGAGGAAACAGTGAACAAATTATTCCTATCTGCTTTTATTCATGCCACTCATGGTGATGAACCTCATACTATCTTGTAAGCACTATGTCTTTCAAGCTTAAGAGTTCTAATATCTAATATAGTCACTTTACATATGGAAGGAAATAGTTTTAGTTCTAAAATAAATACTCCCTTTTGAGACTGGGAGGCAAATGGCTCATTGTAATGAGGAATAAGTAAATGAATTAATAATGGTGGAGTAACAATATTTGTAACATTGTCACTTGTCTTTGCATGCAATTGCAGAAAAATTCAGTTGGAAGGGACGCCTGGAGCCATCCAAACCAACCTCCTGCTCAAGGCTGGACTGACTTCAAAGTTAGATCAGACTATTCAGGACATTTTCCATCTCATTTGCCAGAATTTCTTGGGATAAAGATTCCACAGGCACTGTGGGTGGCTATTCCAGCTCTTAACAGCAGGACAGAGTGCTCCAGGTGTAGCCTCTGAAGTGCTGAATGCCTTCCCTTTCCCTGCTGGCTACACCCTTGCTAATGCAGACCAGTCTGTAAAATTGACCCCTGAGCCCATTCATTGCTGCAGAGCTGATTTCCCAGTCAGACCTTTCCCAGGCTGTGTTTTTGCATGGGGTCGTTCAGCCTCAGGGGGCTCAAGGTGGCCCATTCCAGGTTGTTGATGTGTCCCTGGATGGCAGGGACAATGTCCCACAGTGTGGTGTCACCTGTGAGGCTGCTGGGAGCACACTCTGTGTGTGCCAGGGACTGATGAGGATGCTGAACACCACAGCCCAGGCAGCAGCCCCTGAGGAGTGTCCCTTGTACCCAGCTGCCATTTGCCTTTGAGGTATTGACCATTGCCTTTTCAGCTCCAACATTCCTAACCTTTCATTTCCCTTTTTTTTTTCCCACTATTACTGAGCTAATGTTTAAATAACTGTTCACTATAACTTCTCAGACTTTCACTTGAGGACTTGTAGCCAGCTCACAGTCCCACATTTTACATTTAGCTGCCAGTCTAACCTTGACTGGCATTGAATCTTTAATTATTGAATTTTCTACATGTTGAAAACTTCTACTTTCAGTCTGTGAAGGGAACGCTTTTTTTTTTTTTTTTGTAGTTTTCAATATGAAAACTTTCTGAGCTATGGAAAAAGAAAGCAGGTTTAACATGGAGATTTTGGGTTTCTGTGGTTTGAACATTAGATTGGATCTGATATTGGGTATATATGTGAACTTTTGAATGCTCGTGGGATCACCCAGTTTTTCACATATTCCTAAAATTTTGCTGTTGCAAAGAAGTCAGAACCAGCCTTGGATCCTTCTGCATTTTCTAGTGGGTCTGCTACTGAGCAATGTCCACAGTGTCCCAGTGTGAAACACCCTCTGGCTTTCAGTCAGCCACCACATGAGTATGCCTTAAACTGATGTGCAACTGGAAAACATTCCTAATTGGTTAACTACCTGCCTTCTTGCTTGGTTTTGTTGTTATTCTCTTTAAATTGTATTGGGGAGATGCCAAAACATCTGTAAAGCTTTATTTTAATTTTAAAAGCTTTATTACTCTGGTGTCAAGGACCTTCTGTGCTTGCTTTTCTCCAACACTCAAGCCACTGAGCCCTGGTCACGTGAATGCTGATAGAAAGCAAATGTTAACTTTTCATGCTTGAGTACCTACTGACAGCTAACATTAAACTTGTAAGCACATGTATTTGCACTGCAAGTGGGATCTGCTGGATGAGAGGGAACACTGCTTAACATTGTAAGGTAATGTTCCTCAGATGTCCTTGCCAGAACATGAGAATGGAGACTATTAAATAAGATCTGAAATACCCCTTCTTAGCCATGGCTACTACATACACAGTGTGATGACCACGATTGTGACAGAAAATTACAAGCTAATATGTGCAGCGCTCTGTATATGTGTATGTGTATATGTAACATATATAAAATATGAATGAAAGCAAACAGACAGTTTCCCTGAAGCCTTTTGCCAGACTCCCAGCACAGAAGCTGTTAACATAAGCTGTCAACCAGAACAGCCTTTCACCAGCCTGAGAACTGAGCCCTGTCATTCCTGTGTTCTCTTCCAAGCAGAGCCTGTTCTGGAGTCATGAATCAGACCAGATCATATTATTTATTCCAGTCCAGTTTATAGGAATTCTGTTCAACACCCCTTGAAATAGCAAATCCAGTATGTTACCAGAGAGTTTAGGCATTTGGTCATGGTAGAACACTGATTCCTTTTGAACAGCACACCATCTCCCAGAAACTTAGCCTGACAACTTTTAAGTGTAGCAGCAAACTATCAAAATATCCACTCGAGTAAGGTTTTTGTTTTCCTCTGTGAGATATTGTTATTTCTGTTTTACTAGTAGGGCAGTAGAGTTACTGCCAAGCCAAATCCCTTTCTCATCAGTTTATTTACTGGATTTTTAGTTCAGCTTGAGGGTTAACATAGATTGTTTTACAAAATGCTTTAAGTCTTGGCATTCAATCCTGTTCCATGGAAAATCCAACAAACCTTCTTAGACAGCTTGATGACATCACACTCTTTTTGGCTTGGTGTTTGCTATTGTTTTTTTCCTGGTCCATACTCCACCTCTTTGAAGAGCAGTCTGTCCATCTTTGACTTCTGACTTCAAACCTTAATGATACAAATCCACAAATTTAACAATTTCTGCATTTTTGTTTTGCTTGTCCAGAGGCCAATTCTTAGATTGCCAGTTACACAACTCTATTCTCAGTTAAGAACAGGCTTCTTTTTAAAGAAAATCCTCAAAATAAAGGAAGCAGATATTTTCTTTTGTGAAAGGAGTTATTTTCCTAGATATCAGGGGGTTTTACCATCAAGTATTTGTATTCTTTTTTTAGTCAGTTGCCAAATTTGGTATGACCTGGTATTTCTTTCCTTGGTACTCTTTGTGGAATTTACTTACCAGATAATTTTTTTTTACAGATGAGTCCTCTGAGGTTATCAGCTCTGTAATGAAATATAGCATAGCTGGTTCTACTAATCCTCTCTACTGGAACACAAGCTAGCATATCACACCTTGTAAATGTGTGCTGGGAAACTTTTGTGAAAGGAGGCTGTGGATGACATACAAAAGGTTTTCAGTTTTCAACATGGGTAAAGAACAGAGGATCTTTGTTTATTACATAATTTGGCAATGGCATAAGATACCATGCAAATCATAGGATTAATGTGCTGACTTCACATAGCTATTTCACTGTATGAATATATTCTATTTTAACCAAGCCAGAAACAATGAAGCTGTAACAAGATTTATCAAATTGGGGGTAATAACAACAAGAAGGAACCTGCTTAATACAGAGAAAAAAGCAAAATAGCTAGGGAATAATAATATGGAAATGGAAATGAATTTAGCAAAGGTTGAACTAAACTTGGAAGGGCTGAATATGTCTAGACTGGGAAAATTAGATATTCTTCAGAGAAGAATATTGAAAGAATTAAAGCTGCAGGTCTCATTTCAAGGGCTTTTAGTATACCTGTGAATGACACCAGGTGGCTGGAAAATGAGAAACACAGTATTTAAAACGATGGTGAAAGTCTTTGGAGCATCTACAGATCTCTAAGACTTTGATGCTGGCATCCGCAAATATTTAGGGGAAGATAACAATATTAATTAAAAAATTGGACAGAATCAGTTGGATCTTCCATCTTTCTGAGTGAGGCAGATGTACCAACAGTCTGTCTTTGCTCTGGTTTGGTACCCCAAAGTGCATAAAAAGCAAGTTCCATTTTGGTGTGGCTGCCACTCTACAGCTGAAGGATCTTCACAGGGGACAAAACTGAGTGGCTGCCAAGGCTGATTCCCTCTGCTCCAGCAGCCCTGCTCCCCTGGGTGCTGAGGGAGAGGCAAAGGGAAGGACAGATCTCCTTCGTGTCACTTCCTGTCCACTGTGCCTTAGCTGCCAGGGAAAGGGAGTTCAGGCACACAATCCACACAGATGCCCAGCTCTGGGACCTGTGTCCCAGCATGTCCCTGCTGCTCATTTGTGGGGCATTTATTCTTGGTCCACGTGCATTATTCCTGAGCTATCATGAGGAAACCTTCTCACTACTTACTCCTTACTGCTTCTAACTGCCATGTTTCTGTTCTTAGACTGCCAGCATGGAAAATATGGAAAGTTTACCTCTTGTTCTGGTGTATTAGCAGACCATTCACCTTTGTTACAGGGCTACCTGTTGCCTCCTGGAGTACCTCAGTAGCCATTTATATCACCAGAATGGTGAAAAGACCAACAGTGTGAGCCCAAGACTTCCTGTTTTAATTTGTTTTCTTCTCTTCCTCTGAGTGGTGCTGCAAAGGCACTTTGCATATGTTTTGCTCTCGTAGTAAAGATGGATATTTTCATGGATCACTGCATAGAATTTGCTCTGGTGTCTCTAAAGTCTTGGTTAGCAAAGGCTTTTCCAGCTGTCACTCAGCTGGGACCATGTGTCAGTGGCTCCACAAATGCAGCTGCTCAGGACACAGCCTCCCTCTCTGGACCTGCTGCCTCACTGCCTGATTATCTGGCCATTTTCTGAACACTCACAAATTTCATTTTCTGCTTTCACGGTGGCATTCAGTTTGATGTGATAATTCCTTGATGGACTACAACCCCATCCCCTGGATTTTAAACTGCAAAAAAATGCCTGCCTGCAAAATGCAATTGTAGCCAAGAGCACTGTTAAGATAATTAGAAGGTTTTTAAATTACATAGACTTTAAAAATAATTTTGTGTATTCTACTTTCTTAACTTCATAGGTTAATACAAAATTGCTTTCCTGGCTTGACATTGACATAAATGTTCTCTTTTACTCCTCTCTACAGAGGACAGTTAATTTTGTTGCTTGATGCTTAGAACAGATACTAACTTTGAATAGGACATTGTTTCCCAGCCAGATCAGTAGCTACCTCTTAGGCTCTTTTTTCAACATCAGCTCAGGACTGGCAGCAAAACAGCAGTAAAAGAGGTAAAAGTTTGAGCATTCTCAGAGAATGTTTAGCTTTAATCCAATAAGAAATGTTAATTTCTTCTTTGTCAGATATCCCCTCCCTTTTCTTATAACTATTTGTAGCTGTCAGCCCCTGGCCTTATTTTAATGAGAATGGCAGCTCTAAATTCCTTCTGATCACTTTTATTTCTTGCTGGTTCTAAATAAGGAAATTCCCAGTGTGTATTAATCTCACTTGGAGATGTTTAATCAGCTGATCCCAAAGAGGCTGAGTCCTCTTAGGCTGCCTGCTATCACTCTGGCTCTTCTGCACTGCTAGGGTCATCTGTGTTAAAATATCCACTGTTTGCACTGATTCAGACCAAGAACATTTTGAATTCAGGCTTTATACCACAAGAATAGTGAGTTTACATAATTTCTTTTTGTTACATGCTACCTCAAAGGGCTAAAAAAGGAGCAAATATGCAGTTTATATACTGATTTACTATAAATGAGATAATCACCTCCATTTCTCTGTTCCCTTCCATTTTTTTCTTTCTCAAGATGTTTTCCATTTCCCCCACTCCTTTCTCTTCTCCTTTTCCCTCTCCTTTCCTTTTTTCCTTGCCTTTCTTCTTTCTCTTTTCTTCTTGTTTGAGCTGCCGGGGCTGAATGAGGAAACAATTACAGGATGTTGGCTTTAAAAGTGTCTGGCTTTGCCAAATAAGTTTATCTTTTTTTTTTTTTTTTTTTTCATTGTGGCTTAAAACATGCTAAACTCAAAGCCAAGTTACTAACCTAAAACTCATGGTAATTTTTTGCATTAGGCATACAATAAACTTAGATAGTTTTTCCACAGTCCCTTTGCCAGTGATTAGTTTGGAAGATAGTATGTTTTGAATTTGCTGAGAGATCTACTGCTCTTAGCTTAGTTTTAGTACTTTTAAAAAGCAATCAATAATGCCCATTTTGTAATAAGCAAAATTTATGAACTGACAAGTAAAATGTAATTATGGTGGGTATTCCATACAAGAAAAAAGAGGTGATCTTAAAGCCATCTCAGCATTCTGTTTGCACTCATTTTCATTCATATGAATGATTAAGTGGTTCTGTGCTGAAACATTTCTCTCTCAAGGCTTAGCATGAGTCTGGAAAAGTTGTTGCCAAAGAGTTCTATAATGAAGTCAGTGACCATTTGTATTAACTTCTCATTGTTACCCACAGACTAAATTTTTTACAGTATTATTTTTATGAGTGAGGCCCTAACTCAGCAGCAACTTAGACACCTTTTGTTTTTGTTCTCTGGGGGACATAACTTGTAAATGTGTAAATTCATAACAAAAGTGAATCCTCCATCAAATGCTTAGCTTGACTTTGCAGTAAATGAAACTGCTTCCCTTGTTCTGCCCTCTGCTGAAAAAAGGGCTCCTTCTTGAATGAGCCACAAAAAGATCATTCAGAAACTACGGATAAAGGTCTGATCCAAAACTCAGCTTTGTGAAAAATCACCAACTGAATTCAGTAGGCTTTAGTTCAACCTGAAAAATGGAGATGTTAATTTCCATTTAGAGCTGGGTCAAATATGCTTTGTCCAGGCTGCTTAGGGATGTGTTGAAATAATAGGGAGCTAAATAAACATTCTGTCTCTTGACAATCAGAAACTGCAGTGGATTTTAGTACAGCCTAAGCAGTTCAGGCAGTTTAGGTAAGGCCTACCTAGCTGTGAAATTTACACATTTTAACACACTTTAGCTCCTCTTGGAAATCAGTTTATGAGTTGATTTTTCCGCTTCCTTTTTGATCAGTCCTTTTCCTGCATCACCAGTTTCAGCTGCACTAACTCTTGCCAAAGGATCCCTGGACTAGCTATTAAAAAGAAGCAAACCAAAAGCCTTCCAAGTCTGTGAGTTTTAATGTCTTCATGCATTTAGAGAAGTACACAGACTTGAAGTTGTGGAAAATTAAAACTTGCAAGTGTGACTGCTAAACTCACTGGAAAACCTGGACCAGTTTTGGTAGAGGAGAAAAACCTTCTCAGGGGGGTTTGTTCAGTACTAAACTGGGAGATCCCTGCACAAAAAGCTCTGTGGACCTCTGTGGGACTTTGCATGAACAGGTCACTCAGCACAAACCTCGTCTCAGGATGGACACCTAAGGCTTACAGCTGGAGAGGAGGCAAGAGGATGAAAGGAGAAGTCAAAGCCTTGCTCAGATGCACCTCTCAGCGTGGCAGAGAGAGCACCACAGTGACAAATATTGCTATGCTAGGTGCAAATTCCAGCTGCAAACATTAGGTTGCTTTTCCTGTAGATTAAAACAACAAACAAAAACAAAAACAAAAACAAAAACAAAAACAACAAAAAAAAACAACAACAAAAAAAAACCAACAACAAAAAAAACAAACAAAAAAACAAACAAAAAAACAAAACAAACAAACAAAAAAAAAAAAAAAAAAAAAAAAAAAAAAAAAAAAAAAAAAAAAACAAAAAAAAAAAAAAAAAAAAAAAAAAAAAAAAAAAAAAAAAAAAAAAAAAAAAAAAAAAAAAAAAAAAAAAAAAAAAAAAACAAAAAAACAACAAAAAAGAAATGTTTCAGATACCCGTATTTCATTTGTGGGAAGCAGAGTAACGATGCTGTCAGCTGCTGGGCAGAAGATAATTTATATACTGTGTGTGAAACTTACTTTTCATTAAATCAGGCCTAGAGATGCTTATGTAGATATAAGTTGTGAGATTAGCAAGTATCATATATTGCATAGGCTTATATCAAAGAACAATATGATTTTTTATTATTATTGCTTTGCAACCAAGTAGATTATTTGCAATTGGTAGTAGTCACCTGGTCTTGTTATAAGATTATTTAGCTTTTATTGTGAGGAGGAAAAATAAAAGGTTGGAACCACATCCTGACCTATTCAAACATTAGCAGTTTTAACCTTAGTCCTTGGTGAAACTTTACTTTGAGATATCTGCATTTAAAGCAGGCTGATTGGCAACTCTGTAGACCTCATTTCCTTGTCACAAAAACGACCAGAATTTGGAATCCTACTTATTTTGAAAGCCCAGGAACAATCCTTGTGCTTGTTACCTTCTCCCAGGGATATGAACCACACTAGGCACGAGCATCCCACAGTGCAGCTCTGAAGGTGTTGCTCTCAAATGCTGGCACTGGCTCACGTTAATGTGATGTTAAAGCAGAAAGATTTCAGCTCATGAGACTTTATCCTGAAGACTTCCTGCACCTTCAGCCTCCTTTTGGGCTGTGTAGTTTATTTGTGTCCATGCCAGAGGAGAGATTGTGGTGGTATTGAGCACTTTAGAAATGCAAGGCAGATCCACAAATAAGCATTCATGCTAGAAAGTGTTTTGTCTGGTGGAAGAGGGAGGTTAAGCAGCGTTTCCAGTGAGCCAAATTTCCACTCTGAAAACCTGGAGTTCAGTCTTTGTGTCTTGCAGCCCATATTTTCTGTTAGAAAGCACTGTTTGTTTCTGTGCTATTGAACTTTGTGACATGATAGCAATTAGAAGACACTTAGCTGAGAGAGAGGAAACAGTATGCTATAGAAACCTTTTCTTAAAAAAAGAAGGAAAGAAAGAAAAAGGACAATTTTCAATATTGAAGTGATTAGAAGCTGTCATTTCACGTTGTTGTTTGCAAGTTGACATAGATGACAGGACAAAGGAGCATACATGGGAAGAAGATGAAAATTCGGAACAGATGTCAGGAAGCATTTTTCATGCTGAACGTGCACAGTGGCCAACCAGGTAAGGCAAGAGCATTTTCCCATTTAGGAAATAATTAGATGGCCCATCATGGACAAAATGGCTTTCCAAATTTCTCTTTTCTCTACTTTCCTTACTTTCTGATTATACTCCAACTGCTATTCAGTTTTCTCTGAAGGATGTTTCATCCTCTGGACATGAGCTTAGTTCTTGCAGCAATGGGTGAACTATTAACTGCTAAGTGAGCAGCTACTTACCCAGAGATTATCCTGTCCATATTATTTCACTCTGTTCTGCTGAAGGTCTCACAGTTTGAACTTGAGAGTTTCTGAAAATTTTTGTCAGTTACAGAAATAAAACTAGAAGAAAGTCAGAGGGACAGAAAACATGCTGTTGTTATTCCCTTATGGAGTCTGATTATTTTAAGTGACAAAAATGCTGCACAAAAAATAAATCTGAGGCATAACTTGGGGAAAAACATTAAATGGACAAATGCACCTCCCCCAAGGTGAGTGTGTTTCTGGCATCTTTGCTTCAGTTCAATATTTACTTATAAATCTGATACAGACCCCCTGTGTAATCTTACTGCCCATCTTTTAAACCTTCATGTCACATCTTTCATGTCCATAGATCAGAATAGTTTTATTTTCTCAGGTGAATATGAATGTGAAGCTGTCATTATTTTGGGCACTGACATTTGACATCCCCAAATATCAGTCAGTACTAGGTTAATTTTTTATGCTTGTGATTCTCATTTTGGTAAAGTGTTGGCCCATTAAAAGTTCATATATCAAACCCATTAGAGCATGATGGGTAGATAATGTCCACTGAGGACAGTGTTGAGACTCAGATCTAGAAATTTGAAGTTTTTGGTTTGAAAAAAAGTTTTCCAGAACTGCATAATGAGACTATTGAAAGTGGTAACTATTGGCTATGATTCCAAGCTGATTATTTCCCTCATGTAAAATGTAGAGATTTCTCCCCCACCCCATCGTTTCAGAGCTAAATGGTGCCACCAATATTCTCAATTTAAAGCCATTGATGTGATAAAGAAATAAAAGAATTTGTTTTCATATTTGTGGAAATAGTTCTGTGAAGTTGGTTCTGCTTTCCTTTTTAAAAAGGGATTCCAGCATTAGTAATAAAAATTGAAAATGTCTTAATTAACAATGACCAATTTAGACATATAATTACGAGTATTTTAAAAAAGCCAATGGTTCTGAAATCAATCCAGTAGCTCTGAGAATTCTGCTCTGTAAATGTTGTACTGAAGAGAATGATCATGTCTAGTTTTTTAATAGATATATCTATTATTTTTCTTTCCTTCCTGTGGGTGTAAGAGGAAAAATAAAGGACCAGAAGGAAGTCTTTATACCACATACATCCATATTAATTTAAAAATTACTGTTCTCTATCATGAACCTCTTAATTCTTTCACCTCTGCACTTCTGAAAATATCAATTTCCTGCCTTACTTTTCAACACCTTTTATCCTTTGCTTTCATATTCAGGGCTATTCTTCACTTCCTTTGCACAGCTTTGACATTATTATCAGCAACAGATTTGAAATCAGATTTAGTATTTTGATTCAAAAAACAGAAGTCAAAGCATGAACTTAGAATTAAGCATTTTTATTTAGATGAATTGTTTGCATTCCTTCTTACATGCTGTGTTCCTTCTGTGCTGGTTAGTTGGTGTTTTCAAGGTTTCGTTTTCTCAGAAATATGAAGCTATGAACTATATGTTCTAAAAAAATAGGAAAAACGATTCTTGTGTAACAATTGAGCAAGAAATTGCCTTTTTAAAGGAAAAGATTGGTCATTTTACTTACTCTGAATTAAGTTAGATAACTAATTTAACTGAACTCTGCAGCTGACAGAGGCAGGAGCATATTTCACTAATGTGTGAAATATTCCATAGCAGTGTGGGATGAATTGACCATGAGCAGAGTTTAATTTTCCTTTTGTACATCTACAGCTAGGCCATAGAATCTCTCTTCAGAAGCAGTGGAGATCTACCTGAAATTGAGATTTGGCCATGTTGTGCAGTGAAATTAACTGAAAATTAATGTACCTGTGTTGTTTTCAGTCTCTGGTTGATTTTTTATGAGTTAGAAATTTTTAATGTTTTAACTTTTTTGATTTTGTTTGGGAGAAGACCTTATTCTTAAACTAAAATAATTTGTCCAAATCTTCCCTTTTGTCCTACCTGTGAATTCACAGTGCTACAGCACAAAGCAAAAAGTTTCTGTCCAGTGGCCACCTTGGCATTCGTATTTCCCAATGCATCAATCAGGCAAGAATCTGAAAATGTCATGGACCAACTCAATGACTGAGCCATATTAGCATTATATTAATATATTAGTATAATATTAGTATTTTAGTTAATGCAATATGCCATATGAAGTATGCCATGGGCACCAAGATCCTGTAAAATCAAAGAACAAATAAAAAACCCTTATTAAAGCAAATACTAAAAATACCTAGTACTATAATTTAATTTGCAGTCAGCAAGCAAACATTTTCAAAACAATTTTTTTCAAGATAAAATATCCCCTTGATATGCTTGGGTTTACCTCTAAGGTACAAAGTACATGGACTTGCTGATAAAGTTAAGATTAACCCTCCAGATATCTATAGAACAGATATATTAATTTACTAAGAATCTGTACTGCCAAAAAAAAGCCATTGTGGGGAATGAGGGTTTTGGTGAGAGATAAAATTTTGTGCTGCATAAAATTGCAGGATTGATTGTTGACTCTTTAAGAAGAGCTTTCTCAGAACAGACCTTTGACTGGAAATGAGAGCTGAGTGAGAATCCAGGTTCTGCCATAGATAATTTCTTGGTGTCACAGGGAGTCCAGCATTTCTGTGCATGGCTTTCTTTGCTTCCAAGGGAATGGTCAGGTTAAATTTGAAAATGTATTTCCAAATGGAAATGGCTACATATATACAATGTATTAGTGCTAATAAGATCATTACAGTGTGTCAGCTGGCATAGTTGTGTTCTGGAAAATAGTTCCCATATCATTATTAGCCATGACTATTCCAAGAGGAAGTGTTAAGCACAATACTACAAAATGTGGCTCTTTGAGCATATTTTCTTTATGTTTATGTCCCACTGAAAGCAATAACTGGCCCTTTTAAAATATAAAGCATTATTTCCTATTCAGTTTCCAATGCTGAAAGCGCTAAATAAAAAAAAAAAAAAATTATGTGGATCGTTCATCTTCTGCATGCTTTGTTAATGTGTACAGCAATGGAGAATTTTAAGAGATTCTTTTGATGCAATGTTAAGAGCAAATTATCTTAATTCAGTCCAATTTATACATGAGAATAACTGGCTCAAAGCAGTCCTATGATCAATGTGGCTACGACTACCTTAAATACATTCACTGATCATTATGGCTAGAGATAATAGCCTTGTAGGTTAAATTGTTACACAGGTCTGAGTTTTTAAAATTGATTTTAAAAGGTCAAAATTTTAAAATGATACTGTTATCTAAATGTAGGGTGAAGGTTTAAGTACAAATCACTCTAAGGTAACTTTTTTTAAGAGCAGACTAATGCAGTATTATGTTTTATGGTGCAATAAAATTATGTGCTAAAATTATGCTCATAAATGCAGGCAAATGTAAACCAAGCTATTAGTTATGTTTTCTCAGATAAAAGTGATTAGCATAGCTATCAAACTCTTCTCCCATTTGAATAACAGAATTATGTCTGAAATCTAAGGCGTGTTTGCTAAAGCTGAGTCTTAAAAAGAAATGTAAATCCAGCTATCAATGTAATATTTGAAAGCGAATGCAATGGTCTGCCCATCATTCTGCTAACAACTAAGAGCAGAGGAACATGACCCAAATTGCAGTGAAACACATCAATATGAAATGTGCCTGAAACACTATTTTGGAAGTCATTCTTAGCACTTTATCATAATCTCCTTACTGCTGATCAGACTTATTTAAAAACCATTGTGGTTTGTTTAAACACAAGAGTGATGAAAGAGTCTTTTAGCAACAGTCACTGTGAGACAAAGTTTCATGTATAATTCATGAACTATGTGGTCATCTACTGGCAAATTAATTTCCATTTGACAGCTATACTTCTGGTAGTGTCCTCTCAGGAAGGCACATGGTATATAATTAAATTCTGAACAGAACAAATTAAATGCTGATTACTTCATAAACAATTTCAAGGCTTGAATATTGTTACCTGTCTTTATAGGATCAAAACAAGATATTCTGACAATGATGAATGAATATATTTTCTCAACCCAGTATCCAATTTTTTTCTAATGCCTAAGGGTTAAAATTTCTACTGGAAAATCCAACTGTGGAAAAAAAAAATCCCAACTAAAAAGCCAGCTCCCACTTCAGACCTGCAAGGAGCTTTCTCTACCTGTGGCTTTCCTGGGATGCTAATGTTGATTCTCAGAGGCAGCATTTGGTATTTTAGATGCAAACCACTGCCTAGACACATGCACTTTCTTTTGCATCTTCTTTGCCTCCCTCCTTTAGCCTCTTAAATTTGCTCAATCAAAATAAATTGATGGATATTTGCTATGCTGGTGAGAGGAAGAATTACAGATGACTGACTGTGGTGACCATAAGAATTACTCCTTATCGTATGCAACAAAAACAATTACAATAAAAGATAAACTACTAAATAAAATGTCAGCAAAGGTTTTCAAACAATCATGGAAGGGAGAGCAGTGCAGGGAAGCCTTGCTGAGCAGGAATTTTGCTGAGGTTTCTACCATGCTCTCCATCCCTGTGTTCAAGGCCAGGTTGGATGGAGCTCTGGTCTGCAGGAAGATGTCCCTGCCCATGGCAGATGATCCCAAAGGTCCCTCCCAGCACAAACCCTTCTGTGATTCTGTGTTTCATGCTTGTAATGCAACGTGAGGATTGGCTTGTGCTGGCAACTGCACTGCAAATTCTTAGACATATTCGACATGCTGGAGTCTCTCAGTGCCTTCACTCTCCCTTGTCTATCCTACTCAGATTGAGTTAGCAGAGATGCACTATTATGTCCAAAAATTCAGCTTTCTAGGTATGGGATTTTTACCTGTTTTTGGAATACTGCATTAGCTGCTAGACTTCTGTTCACAATACAAGGACATTTTTCTGTGTGTTGACACATCGCTGCTTATCAATCAAAAGTCTTTCAATTTATGCTATGCCTTGATGATATTTTTTTTCTGGAAAGACTGAGTTGTAACGTATAGGAAAAGTGCAGCAAGAGATTCCTGTGCAATGTGGTGATAGAAATAGTCATTCAGTAATGCAGATCAAGAAAATTCATCGAGAAGGAAAATTTTCTCAATATTCAGATAATTTGAAAAGATGACAAGAGCAAAACTAAAGGGCTTCAAATGATAAATATGTGCATAAATATGGGTGGTGCATACAATGTTATAGCATTGGTGAATATTAGTATTTCAGAAAGATAAGTGTTCATAACATATTTAATTTTGTAAGACCCACTGGTCAACAAGTCTGCACCCTCTCTCCCTTCGCAGTCAAAGCTGGGGTGGCTGAAGTTGGATTGTGAAGTTGGATCAGTCATACCCATCACGTTTTGAAGAAAGAGCTATAAGGACACTGTTAGTAGATGCTGCTTGTGTTGGATTTGTTTGGCTTTGTGCCAACAACAAAAGTATCTAAAATCAGCTGATGTGGAACACGGGATCTGATGGGTCACACAATTCCTCTGGTTTGGATGTTATGAAGAGGAAAATGATTTTGTGTTATCACTGCTGGGATGTATGGAAGATTGCTTTGCATGTCATTCTTTCCTCTTCACAGTTGTATCAGTGAGATGTTTTATGATCTCAAAGCAGAGAGAGTGATGAGACAGGGAAGAAGAACTGAGTCCTGAAAATGCAGGGAAAAGCACAAAAAGAATATTGGAGCTGGCCCAGAAGTGACATAAACTGAGATGTAAGCTAAGGAGATAGAGAATCTCCAGATACAGGGAAAATAATAAATCCAGGTTTAACAAGAGGAAAAAAAGAGTGAAATTGCTTGAGGGTGAGAACATCAGCGCTAAGATTAATGAGTGGTGAGCAGTGGTAGCAACTGCCATGTCAATACCATAATGAGCTTGGAAAAGTTATAATAATAAAATCTAAAAGGGGGCACATTCCATGCAGTCAATCTGAGTTCACAGCATATTCAATTTTGTAAGACCCACTGGACAACAACTATATCTAGGAAATACCATCAGGTGGCCAAAATGTGAGGCATGATGTTACATGTGCTGAAAAATCTGTTTTGCTGCAATGTCTGTTAAACACAAGCTGAAAGAACAGTCAAAACTGCCAGTAAATATAAAGCAAAATGAAAACAAACACTGCAGTGCATGACTTCCTGTGGGATTTGATATTAATCCCCACTTATGAGGAGTAGTCTGTACAACATATTTTCCCTAGGGGACTTGTGAGTTATCCAGCTAATCCTTATTCAAGGCATATGATTTGTATCCGGCAAGAAATCGCACAGAGTTTTTTCAATTAGCTCCAAATATACAGTATTGATAATAAAGTCTGTGTGATTAGATTAAAAAAAAAAAAAAACAACTTTGGAAAACAAGCTGAATGTGCACATTCCATTATGCAGTGATCAGTGCTATAACTTAGGAGGTGTAACTTTAAGCATCTGATTATCTTGTTATAAGGTCTGCTTGGACTCAGTAAATTGCCTTTATGTTTTCAGTAATTTCTTATTCTCTTGTTACCTATTTTTTTTATACAAATTAAAGATTAATTGTCTTCATTAGTTCTCTAGTTGAGGCCTGGTGATTGATGTGCTGTCTGGGCTGGTTTTGAACTCTCCTGTATTCACCATTTGAACACAGCTTTTCCAGAATTAGATTCTTTGCCTGATATGTTCTTCACTCCCTGCTGACAACATCTGTACCTTCTCCATCCTATGGAGGAGAAAAAAATAAAAAGCTTAGAGCAAGATATTTTGCAGGTTGTCATATAAAAGACACTGGCATAAAATCTTAGCTTATGACTAGATACTTTAATTTATGTTTATTCTTTTGCTCTTTGAATAGAACAATATTTGCTGGCAACTAAATCTAACTGAATTCTGGCAATATGAATACTGGAACTGTTGAATAGAGCTTTCAGAAGAGAGAGATTTCAGTTCCCTGTGAGCAAAAAGAAGTGAAGTCCACTTCTGTAAAGGCCACAGAGTAGATCAGACAGACATGCCCAAAATGTTAGCTGGGGTTCAGTGCTTTCAAAAAAGCCTTGTGACATGGAGGAAGGGTCTGTGTTAGCAATTAGACCTAAGCTGAGCCTGGATGGACATCTAGGCATTGTACAGTTTTAGTTTGTGCAAAAATACCTCATTTACTTTTCATGTTTCAAGACTGACTGGAAGACAAAAATGCCAGATGTTACATATTTGTTACTCTTGTAGTAACATGCATGTGGTACGTATGCAGCAAATATTCCAAAGACTGAATCTTGGCATGGGACTACTAGCATGCTAAATATAGAAATTACATTGTTCAGACTTTTATTTAAAGAGTTCAAATTTGGTATGTTGCTGTTCATTTAAATACACATAAGGAGGTGGAAAGGATATAGGATATTTTAAGTTTTCCCAAATTTTCGTTAAGCAACATTTTCTATGCAGCTGGCAGCTCTTTATTTCCAGTGAGATGAGAAAATTTGCCAGAAATTCCTTCCTTGCTAATGAAACATAGGCTAAAAATTCTGAAAATACACAGGTTATCAATATACATTTTTTTTACTGAACTGTTTTAACGCAGTAAGTGTAGATAAGGGTGAATGATTTCAGAAAGGGTGAAAAACTTTACTTTCTCAGAATCACACAGGACCTTTCATGAATCTCAGGAGTGTAACAGGGAATTTAACAGTGTATTGCAATTGTTGGGTGCTGTTAGGTGCTGCTAGCTTCAGCTCTGAGAATGTTTCCCTGGGAGTTTGGGTGGCTCGATCTGCATACCTGTTAGTTTGCACATATGTGTTAATACTGGTTTTATGCCTGTGATTTATGGTGTAGGAGCATAGTTTCCTCTAAATGGATTTCTGCTGTGCTGCAAAGAGACTATTTTGACTTTGTAATCTAAGATTTTCCCATATTCATTTAAAATGTGGGCTTGTTCTTTTCATATCTCCTACAAGTGGTAGAATTTTAGATCCTGAAGCCAGTGATTTCCCCAGTTAATTTTGGGAAGATGCCACAGAAGCTATTGAGCCCATAAAATTCACTTTCTAGCTGTTCCCATGACTGAACAACTACAATAGCTTTGCTGTTAGGACTGTGTTTGGGCTTCAGCTCAGTATTTGCTGAGTCAGAAGGAGAATTTCTATCTGATTGGCCTTTCTGCTGCTTCATACAGCAGTCAATTCATAGTGATCCCAGTCACTTATTGTTCATAACTTCCAACAGAAATGTGCCAAGGCATTGAGATCATCCTGGCTTCTTATTGATAAATGGGTCAAGTTCTTGCTGTGCAGTAAAATCCACTTATTTTACGCATCAGAATTTTATTAACTTGGGTAAGATATCAATTCAGTGTTAGGTCTGTAAAGTATTCCAAGCCTTTAGCAGTTCTGTAAACATAAAATTCTTAGTTGGCTCAGGAAGCCCATAAATCCAGTAAAAAGCAGGAAAGTCTGTGTGTGTCTTACCAGCTGGGTTACTATTACTTGGTTTGCTCCCTGAGAGCTGGGTGTCAAGAAATGATCATTTTCTCTGTCCAGACACTCAACTTGCAATTACACTTTGTTGTAGAAACATCTCACTTTCCAGAAGTCAATTTTACATGTTTGATGAGGATAGAAGGGCAAGGTGAGGAAGTGGGAAGGCATTTTCTGTCAATTCCAAATAATAAAGTTGGTTCCAAAGCCTTTGTTGCAGATAAGGAGTTAATCAGTGGCACCAGCAATGTCATTTCCTTTCCCAAGTAAATACAGTACTTAGGTAAGAAATGTTTCTTGTATGCTATGTTCCACAGTCTTAGTCCTAAATACTTTTAGAACTCTTAAATCCTTGATGATTTAAAAACCTATACAACAGTCTGAATGTCTAAAAAGAGAACTCATTTGTTCTCCACACACCATCTCTCTAATGAAATAGAAACTAGTAGATGGAAATTCTGAGGACATGAGATTGTTGCCAATGTGAGGTTGGGCTCATGCTGATGGTTAACTTGCTGAACACCAGGAACGTAAGAAGAGCCAAGACTATTTCCTCTCTTTTACTGCCTAGTAAAAATCCATCACAAAATTCAGTGGGCTACCTTTTGAATACTTAAACTCAGTTTGTGATCAACAGATTATCTTACATGATCCAAAGGACTTTTCATCCTTATAGCTGCCAGACATACACTGAAAAAGAATGGTCTCTGTGACATTGCTGTCCCACATATGAAATTTAAATTACTGAGAAACAAGCATAAAAATCATCATGTTAATTTTTCTTTTTGGCACTTGCTGATTTGACTACTAGTGGACAAGGTCAGTCTAATGTCTCATGTAACTTTCCAGAGCCTGAACTGTTCTTAAAATTTAACTCAATTTATGGTTCCCTGAGGAACAGCTATTGTCATAATCTCTCTTTATTCCATCAGTAGAAACCTGAGCTCAGTAAAGTGTTTATTGTGTGTAAGCCACATACTAAACTCTTGTATATATGGGGGCTACCTAATGGGCCCAATTTTAAGAAGCTGTATGGGTAATTGTAAAGCTGAAATCTCTGTACCTCTGCCTAGTCCCAGTGTGTACCAAAATCCTCGAGGCTGCAGAAAGAGTTGTCTGTTGGCAGAGTTTCGTCAAACTAATGCTGACCACTCAAGTGGAATCCTAACAAATTGAAATCATCTGGATGCACTGACAGAAGCCAAAAAAACTGACTTTATATTGCTTTTTCCAACAGAGCAACCAGACCACAACACTGGACCATGTGGGTGGCCTCACCCACTTGCATACATGACACTTCTGGAAGTGAAATGGCTATGAAATCACTGCCTTGCCCTATATATAAAACAGCTCATTTGTCCTGGTGCCTTAACAGCCTATGATGAGCCAGCTTCATGGCCAAGGTTCTCAAATTCAAGACAAGGAAAATTTGACAATTGCACAATTAATTTGCTTCATGTGCAGAGCTAAGTATTGGAGGACTTTGCTTACCAAGCACTGCTGTGCATGGAGGGGTTGACGTGCATCCTTCTGAATGATAAACTAGTGAACTTGAACTGTGCTTTCCAGGAGAGCCATTTTTACTTGTTCCAGGTACAAGGTATTTGGAGAATTAGGGCACTCAAGTAGATAAACTGTGTAAAATTTGCTTTGCAGCTGCTCAAGCTGCATAGGTATTCCTGTTGTAAAGACAGGAATAAAGCCACACATCTAATTTTTCATTTGTGGAAATATTTCTGGGATCAGAATTTGTCTTATTGTCTTAATTTAATGCTTACAATCGAAATAATACATTAGAGAATACCTGAGAGCCAGGTGAGCATGATTCTGTAGCTGAGGTACAAATTGTTCTTATAATCCATTAGAGGGTCGACTTTTCCTGTTTCCTGAGCTACAGTGGTTTGGATACAATGGAAACTAGATCTTGCCAGACAAAAGCTTTTGGTTTCTGAATCCCCTTCCCTGAGGGGAAAGAATAAAATAATTCACTGAATTCAGAAAAAAAACTCTCATGAGCTTCAACAGGGCATTGAGGGGGGTGAGCAGAGACAAGGTTTCACTAGGAGTAGTTAGTACATCCTTTGAAAAATATATGATCAATAAGAGTATCAATTCATACTGGGTACTTCCAAAAGGCAATCATTCAAACAGGAAAAAAACCTGAGTGTTAAAAGCAGTAGATGAATTAAAGAGTTTCTTTCTCCCTGAGAAATTCTAACTTTCTATTTGTATTACAATACAAGGAATGACTCCAGTGTGGTAAAGCCACCTGAAAGCCACTGAGCATGTTCAGGAGTACACAACGAAATCCTGTTTCTTGTTTCTCTGACCACCACAATGTAAACTCTCAAATCTATATGCTACCATTTCTGATCAAATGATCATCTGATGAACATGGTCTTTACTGAAATTTCCATTAAGGTTTTGCTAGAGCTTCTAATTGTTTTATTTTTTGCATTGTTTGGCCCCTAAGAAAGGATGCTTTCATGCATTTGTTGTGCAGCTGCAGCACAATGCTTCTATCTATTGGTATTTGCGTGCAAAATGTGCAGCAAGAAATTGATGGTTGCCACGTGTGCCCAATAACAGCAAAAAAGGAGGGAAAAAAGTAGGATAAAACAAACTTCTCCACCCTAGTAAGAGGTTTAAATCATAACTGCCTCAGGAGAGAATTGTTTCCTCCTTCAGTAGCAGTAAAAACTCTTGAACACAGTGCAGCCAAGACATCTCCCCTGAAACAGTGACTGAGCGTTAAACAGTGCTACATCTCTTTTATGAAAAACATTCTCTGAAAAGCTTGCATAAACAAGAAGCCCACATGTTCAGCTAAACTATTTTTTGGCTCTCTCACAGTATTTGTTGACTCATTTGGATTTTTGCATGTGTGTAACTCTTTAACTTCCATGCTCTCTGCACTGTAGGCAAGTGTTGATTTTTCTTTCTCGATCATCTCTGGTTCAAGCATTTCCAGAACGAGCCTATACACAAGTCAGTGGTAGCCATTAAAATGTTAATGCCTGATAGCTGTTCTTACAATATTTTTGTAACTTTTTAAAAAGCTAAAATTTAACAGTAATTACTCTATGTTAATACATGGCTAAGTATTATAAGCATTAGCAACAATAAAAGTATTTGTTGTATCATCAGGGCTGAGATTGTGACTAGAGCTCACATTGCAGCACTTTATACATTTAGAGCAGGGATTAAATTTCCCAAATGCATCCCCTCCCAAAACCCCAGACAGTGTTTGCCAGATGTCAACAACAGCAGCAGACAAGGTTTCAGGAAACCTACAGCCTGTTCTCAGAAGTGCTGGTCTAACACACGGCCCCGGCCAGCTCCTACTCTCACTTTTGGTTGCCTTGATGCATTTTGCTTTCTTTGCCTTGTCAGTGACATTTTTCCAGCGTGGAGGTTGTTTACAGGATGTGTTCAGACAGTATTTCTGGTGGTTGGGTCCCAATCTCCATTTGGGCCCCTAAGCTCTACCCCTTCATCTTTGATTCTCAAATGCTCTTGTGCACGGATGGAACAGTAGAGGCAAGATTGATGCCTCTCCTTTATTTTTTTTGTTTTGTTTTGTTATGTTTTTTTTGTTTACCATAGTATTTTCATCAAATCTCAATTAAGCCAGGCTTTTAAGAAGTCATTATTTGTCTTTCTTCTTTTTTTGATATCTAACTTGAGATATGGTGCTTTCATCTGCTGAAGAATGCATGATTTCAAATGATTGAGTGATATATAGCCCTAAATAGTCTAAATCAGGTACTTTGAACCTCATATTTAGAACTGGAGTAGGTACGTTTAATCTTTGTTTCCCACGTTTAAGAGCTGATAATATTCCTTCAAATCATGGAGATGTACTTATGTCCTGGCATACTGTTGTGATAAATTTCACCTAAAATTCCATAAAGGAATTAATACATTTTTTTCAAAATGCAGCTTGGACAATACACTGTGTAGTCAGAGGCAGTACATTAACAACAAGAAGAAAAGAAATTTGGCTGTACCACTAAAACTTTGTATCTTTTGATGTAGGATCTTGCAGAAAATTGCCAAGTGGAGTTGTAAGTAAAACGCTGAATAAAGTTTATGCAGGCAACTTTCATTCTGTGATTTATAGCTTTCAGGCCATGAATTTTGACCCCTAGTAACATTCTTTTAACAGAGTTATGTGGCATACAAATCTCAAACAATATGAAATTCTCTGTTTATGATTATTATGTTCAGAAAGCAGTTAAACATTTGCGTTCCCAAAGAAAGAGGCCAAGTATATTTGCAGTATTTTAGAATATGTGTTTTTAAACATTTCTGTTTCTGCTGCTATTTTCATGCACAGTTTTTCAGGAGTGTGTACACGAGCAGAACAGAATGTCAGAGCCTGAAGTGGCAATTCCAAGCAATAATAGCTTTTTCTGCTGTGCTGTTGCTGATACATCAGAAGGCCTGTCCCAGTCTCTATGGATTCTGTGGTGCTTTAGGCAATCCTGTGTCTCAAACGCACCAATCTGCCACCCCTGCAGACAAAGTGTTTGGGTACCTGCTCTGAACGTGTCCCAGGCTGCCAGCTCGGGATGCAGTGCCACACGCTGCTGTGAGACGGTGAGAGGAGCTCAGAGCTGAACATCCCACACCTCAGGGGCAGCAAATGCTGCAGGAGGGGTGGCCTGGCTCTGTGTCTGTGTCCCCCAGAAGAGGTGATGGTCCTCCTGCCTCTCCTCCCTGTTCCCAGGCTCCTGGGCTCAGGCCAGCAGTGGCCAGCAGAGAAGAGCTCCGTTCTGCCGGCTCGTCAGTCCCAAACGTGTTCAAACAGGATGTTTATTGGCACAAAGGTAAATCAGATGATGAATAGGAAAGTTCTGTGCAACATGAAATTGATATAAATTAGTTATGGATGCATTTACTGAAAGTTCTGAAAGAGCTTTCAGCAGGCAGGCAGCAGAGCTGTTTGAAAATTATGGGAGAGGTTTTGTGAGAGAGAGCAACTTTTATCAAAAGTATTTTGTTCTCTTGTTTCATTTAAAACCCATAATTTATAGTCCTTCTTTGGCTTGGTTTGCATTATTTTATATAACTAGCTCATTGATATTCTTTTTTCTTTTTTTGTATATAAATGTCTGTATGGGAAATATAAAGAATGTGAATCACGTGTGGCTGTCACTACAGTCCAAAGTGACTGGTCATTTATGTACAGGTATTTTTTGACATCCTGCATAAAGAAATCAGAAACAAGTACTTGGCAGATTTTCTATATAAGCTCATATCTTGTTGGTTCCTGGTTTTTTTGACCAGACTAAAGACATTCTAGAGGTAGGAATAAATACCTAAAACTGATTTCAAAATAATTCTCCACTTGTTCAACCTGAAAATAGATAGCACAGTTTTGTTGTGTTGCTACCTGAGAAAGTTTTTCCTTTGCTGTCACACACCAAAGCAAACATTTTTCATGGGGTTTGGAAAGAACACTACAAACAGATATTCTAGCACTGATCCACATTTCATGCTGGTGACTTCATATCAGTTAGTTGTAACAAATGCCACTGGAGCTATTTCCAAATGATTTACATTGACAGAAAAAAAACAGAAACAGTGGAGTTATGACCAATGCCTACGAAAATGAATTCTGCTCTACTCCATCTTAAAAAAGTGATGTTAGATTTAGGTTTCCAAATTACAGGCTGCTCCTGCAAGCAGTACTTTCCCCTTTTTTCTCACCTCTTCAGCAGCTCCCCAGAATTCCCTATGAATCCTAAGTGTCCATATGTGTTCTTGCAATGCCCAACACAGCTACTGCTACCAAGAGTGGGCCAATGCCTATTTTGATTCTTTCAACAGAGTGCCCTAGGGATGCAACTTTTTATTAGCTATAGGCAGCTTTCTTTAAAACTTTGATTAAAATATGACTAAAGAGGTACACTGGCAATTTTGCTTTTGTTTCTATTTAACCAGATTTAAAAAAAAAAAAAGGGAGAGGGGAAAAAATGTTCTGCTGAATTGCATGACTTCATGGACCATATTTCACGTTCCTCATTGAAATGTGGTTAAAATAATCTTGTACTTAACCGGTTCCAAACCTTCAAACAGCAATGTGTTTGGCTTTTTTTTTTTTCATATGTCAGCTTAAGAGATTTTTTTTTGTCAGTATTTATCAAATACTTACATATACAAAGCATTCATTAATTAATACGGGGACTGTAATTCATATAAAACAATTACAGCATTTAGAGTCTTCTGAAAAGCTACTATTGCTGCCTTAGCCCTTTTAAAATATATACTCCCCAAAGGACAAAATGTGATCTATTAATATGTATGCATTATTACTTTTTTGTAGCTCTGGCTGCTGATGTCTCTGAATATGGAAGCATTTAGAGGTTATAGACGGTCCGTTAGTCGACTTGCAATTCTAAGTGCAATATTTTCTAAAACTTAAAAAGCATTATTAATTACCCTCTGTCTGTATTAGAGAGTATAATATATTTTCTTCTGGAGATTTCACATTTCCTGTGATCCTGCAATAGCAATACTTGAACTTGTTAGGTTATTTAGAATAATTGGCAACACAGGGATAAAAATTTCTGGTTGACTGCTAATTGCACAAATTAATAAAAATAATTCATCTTACATCACTCTAGCCTTTAAACAACTTTCTAACTTTTTCCAGCAATTCTGACATTATGCATTCCCAGCAAAAGGAGTTTACCTTCTTGCAACTGAAGGGTAGGATATTTATATGCAAAGGCTTGTAAAAGGAAAAATTGAGCTGATTCAATAATGTATACATTCCTCCCAAACTAGAATGAGGTATTTTTAAATTTATTTTATTTTTTAGACTGTATTCAAAAGTATCTTGTGTCCTTGTTTCTTAATTGGCTTGATAAAAAACATTTGTTATGCAGGTCTGGAACTGCAGGGAAGTGATTGGCTCCTTTTAAATGTATTAAGTGTAGTCAGTTTGCTTTTTATAAATGAAATAAAAGAACTACTTAAAAAAATTTTCAATTCTTCTCCATGATCAGCCTATTGTCACATGCATTTGGCATTCATTATATGTTAGCCCCAGGCGCCTCCAGTCTTGTACTCAGGCCAGCAGTAATTTGGTTTATAGAGATCATATGGCAGGGAAACAGACCTTGAAAGACAGAACTCTAAGAAGCATATTTGATGAATTTCCTATGATTTGAGTCTGGGTTTATTCTTTCCTGTTGTGGAGCAGACACCCTACAGCACACGCGCTGGGGCCCGATGCGCCCGAGCACGGGGCCAATTAAATCACAATACGCACACTTTTTTTTTTTTTTTTTTTTTTTTTTTTGCACATCTCGGGTTGCATTTCCTATCAGAGAAAGGGAAGGGATGATGGGAGGGGGAGGAGAGGAAGAAAAAAAGGGGGGGGCCTTGTAAAGGATCCAAATATGGGCAGGAAACCACACAGAGTGAAGGTTGCCTTTGTCATTAACAATTAATGTAACCAGGAATGCTGGCAAAAGGAAAAATAAAAAAAAAAAATGCTGTGGCTGTGAGCAGCAGTGGCACAGGCAGTGCAGCACATCTCCTGTGTGCCCTGCTGCCCTGCAAGCCTGGCATCCTGCAGCACCCAGCTCCAAGGCCTCCGCTGCTGCAGCAGCTTTTTAACTCTTGGACCCACATGGGTCCCAATCCTTTTCCAAATGTGCCCAACAGGTCGTGGAAGTGGCAAAAAATGGAGCTCAGCAATTTCCATAGTCAAATGGTGGTTGGTTTTTTTTTGCCATTAGCTCTTACCCTCTTGATCTGCACACTAGAGATGCTATATGACATATATACATATATATATATATATATGAGACATATATATGATATATATATTGCATATCTATATGACATATATATATGTATGTGTATATA
>VWZS01009602.1:137732-221954 GCA_013397075.1 Rhabdornis inornatus
GGCTGTGAGCAGCAGTGGCACAGGCAGTGCAGCACATCTCCTGTGTGCCCTGCTGCCCTGCAAGCCTGGCATCCTGCAGCACCCAGCTCCAAGGCCTCCGCTGCTGCAGCAGCTTTTTAACTCTTGGACCCACATGGGTCCCAATCCTTTTCCAAATGTGCCCAACAGGTCGTGGAAGTGGCAAAAAATGGAGCTCAGCAATTTCCATAGTCAAATGGTGGTTGGTTTTTTTTTGCCATTAGCTCTTACCCTCTTGATCTGCACACTAGAGATGCTATATGACATATATACATATATATATATATATATGAGACATATATATGATATATATATTGCATATCTATATGACATATATATGTATATGTATATATATGTATGTATGTGTGTGTGTGTGTATATATATATGTGTATATATATATATGTGTGTGTATGTATATGTGTGTATATATATATATATATATATATATGACCTAATGCTCTTGGATGACATGGGAGGTCAAGTTTTCAAACAAGCCACTGAATTCCAAATTAGGCCTGAGCTAAGTGATTAGTCTGGGTTTTGGTACACTTCTATTCCACAGCACTCTGGTCACAGCATTGGTGGGATGCCATAAGAAGGAAGCTATTATGAGTGAACAGATATAAATGCACACCTAAGCAGGCTGTTATACTTCCTACCTGGGTCCTTGGGCACAACCTTTGCACCTAAACAGCACAAACACATGCACATGTGGGCACATGTAGGGAAAATTTTCACTCCGGGTTTTATTTCATTTAAAGGTCTTAACTTCTTTGATGATGTCCAGAGACTGTCCAGGTTCCTTTGGGGTTTGGGTTTTTTTTGATTGATTTTAATTCCTTTTCGTCTCCTCACTTCTCCTTTCGTCTCTCCTTCTCTTCTCTCCCTGCACCCCCCCAACTTTTTTTCTAGTAGTTTATAAATGCCACTTTTCATTAATGTGACCAAAATGTCATCAAGTAGTTTAATGCTCTTTAATGTCCTTGTATCGTTTACATTTTTTGAACAGTGTGGAAATGAGTCCCATCTGTGGATTTGCTAACATCAAAAACCTTTGACAGGCTATTTAGACGTGCTACTTCACGTTGCATTAGCATGTACAATGTCAGAGAGGCAGGAGCCAGAGTGAGGCCATACTGTGCCACCTCACTCTTGACCCCTCCTATAACTGCTCTGAAAGTGGCAGATCACTTACCTCAGAAAAATGAAAGTCAATTGTGAAGTATCTCGGCCTGGACAGGAGCCCAGAGGCCCCAGGAAAAGTGTGAAGCCTAAATAAAAAGAGGCAAAAGTCTTTCTGTGGAAAAAGAAGAAAAGTAAAAAAACAAAACAAAACAAAACAAAACAAAAAAAGGAAACAAAACCAAACCCATCCTCTCCTCCTTGCCGGTGCCAAGGGATCCCTGTATCATCAGCTGGGCCAGTCTGCATGTCCTAACATTGTCTGGTGTTTCATTTTCCCATTTTTAATGGGATTTTTTTTCTTTTCCTTATGGATGGTTAAATGCTTCCAAAGTCATCTGGTTACATTTTTCAGGCTACTTTTCTTATTTGTTCCTTCTTGCATATTGGCCAACCAAAAAAATATTGTTGCTGAAGTAGGTGATGCTGAGACATTCTGCCAAGGCTGTCCCCACCCTTGAAAGGACTCACCGTGTTCTTTTTTTCAGGACTGAGAATTTTTGAGGTGATTATGAAAGAATCCCCTCTGCAAGTTAGTACATATCAGAATAGTAGAATTTTTCTTTTTAAACTTTTATTGCTGCAAATGTCTCATAAACAAGGCTCATGGATTGAACTAGCTGTTTAATATGTGATGGGTGCATTTTCAATTTCTTTGGCTTTTTGCCATGAGAGTGACGTGTGCCCCCCCCTCCCCCTCCCTTTTTAAGACATTACTGTAAAAAGAGATGTGGCTTTTTATTTCAGGAAAACAAAAGCTTCTGTTCTTCCTGAGACACGGAACAGCAGAGTGCATTTTAACTGTTAATCATTATGGATAAATGGATAATAATTTCCACCTCTGAACGCACTAGGATTTACTTGCCAGTTTTTTTAACCCTCACCCAAACTGCATTTTCATATGGAAATATAATTTAATTTTGAGTTAGAATGTAAATAAATAGCCTTGTATAGTGGCACCAAGTTTTCAAAGCCAAGGTAATCTTTTATAAGCATGGAATAAAAATGCCTTTAAGGCAATTATTATGAGTGCACAAGTCCTTTAGTCTTTAGCAGTCAGGTCTGTGTGAGATAACACACAATTGTGCTGTTAGTAGTGTCACACTGAAAGAGTAAAACACAAAGTATGGGAACAATAAACAATGCACCTTATTTGACTCTTTAAATTGGTAGGGCTGTGATAGTTTCACTAAAGGCAGGCTGGAATTGGCACATTTCATGGCCTGATTGAAGCACTATTTACAGAGAGTCAGGACCCAAACACGAAGGAGGAGACAACCAGGTTACATTTATATTCATTTAGCAAACACATGCATCTGGCATTCCATTCTAATTGTTTGATCTCATGGTTTTTATGCTAAATGTGGATAAGCAGGATGGACTCTTTTAGATTTTTCAAATGAGTTTCAGGCAAGAGAAGGTCATGGGTTTTCCTTATACATTTCATAGGAGACATGGAAACAACACTGAAGTTTATTTTGGAAGCATTTACCAAGTAGGGAAATCCAATCTTTTCACTCACGATTGCTCACATTCTCTTCCTGTTCTGATGTCTGAAACAAAGCTTTGAGTCTGTTCAATGCAGGAAGAATAAACCAAGCTGGTTCTAGCAGAAAGCTGTGGGGCTCCATTGGAAATGTAGTAAGCAAATTATGGGTCTGCTATTAGAATGAGAATTTTTTTTTTCTTTTTTTTTTTTCGTAAGCACATATGCAAAACTCGTGTATAGAGAGCAGAGAGATTCCTCTGAAAAACCATGAGGAAACCTCAAAAATGACCATTGGGGCAAAAATTTATCAGAGCTTCAGTGCAAGAGAAGTCATTGTCAATCAGATTGAGATGCTCGTGTCTTTCTGAAGGTGCTTTGGGGAATTCTGGAATAATTTAGTTGGCAGTTGGAGCTGAGTGGGCACTGAATGCAGGGCCTGAAAGAGCACACTGCTCACTTCAGGCTGTTTCTGATACCACACTGGGCCTTGCTTTCTGTTGTTAATTACACCCCAGCCAGTGGATATGAAATTATAGCCCCTTGAATACCTGGGAGTGAGCAGTGTGTGTGCAGCCATTAACACTCATTAAAAGTAAGATCAGAAAAGGACCTTAACTGTGTCCTTTGCTATGGGCTACATGGCAGATCCAGCCTCAGCTGGCTTGGTTATACTTTGGGCAGAAGTGACGTGCAAGTTTTCAGGCCACAGGAACAGTGAAAAGAAAAAAAACCAATCTGACATTTTCACAGGTAGACAAATATAAACATTTTCTGTCTGTAATTTTAAAATTAAGTGGGAATACACTGGCCATAGTGCAGATGAAGACAAGCCATTTGTAAGGAATAATCTGTGTTACAAACCCAAGAGATGGAACATTTGACTGCATTTCTCCTTGAATATATAAAATCAAATTGCAATTGTCAATTACTAGCTATCTGGACTACACAAAGAAACAAAACAGAAAAAGCTTCTACCCGAGTTGCAAAAAATTCCTTTAACCCTTGTGCAAAACTTTGGTGGAAATGAAGAAAAATACCAATGTTTGTAGCATTTTTAGATGATAACTTGAATTTCTGGGATGAATGAACTTGCTGACAGTTGAATGTTATAGAGAAAAAAATAAATTTCCAAATGAAAACATTTTTCTCATTTGAAAGTTCCTATTAGAAGTATTCAATAGGATGGTTATTTATTGAAAAGCATTCATTTTTAAACAGAATATTTGTTTAATCAAAAGCTTCTCATTAGATTCCATAGAGCACTTGATTTTAAGCTCAGCTATATTCTATCAAAAATGAAAATGTGAAAAATGGGAGTTCTTCTTAGGCTGCTGACTGTAGTTTGGTACGTAGCACAAACTAGAGTCACTTCAGAAGAGTTTTTAGAGGCAAATTCATCTGGATTAAAGGGATATTATGGGATAAGGTTCAGCAGCACTTTTCCTGTACCTCTGATATATTGCAAATTTTGAGACTTCTGTGGCAGACAAAGAAGGACAGAAAAATAGTTTTAAGACCAGTTTGAATGTAATCTTCTAGCAATATTGGAGACTGTAGGAGGAAGTGGCAGGAAAATGGACATGGTATTCCCTCCATAGGTTTTGTTTCTGAGAACACAAACATCCTCCTATCAACTGATGGGGTTTTGGGTGGTTTCTCTGTTGCAGAGTCCAGTTTGTACACCTCTAGTAAATATTTTAAAGATTTCATAGATGATCCTGAACACTTCAATATCGAGGCTTACAATGCTTTTGAATGGACAAAAAGTTGCTGGAACTCAGCTGAAATTGCTGGAAAACTTATTGGAGAGGCATCTTTTAGCCCAGCTGGCAAAATACCTTTCTGGGGAAAATATAAAACCCTTTGACATTTTAGCAAGATGTAGTACTTTTTAAGAACTGCAGCAGTATCTTAAAGGGAATTGGATTCATATTGAAAGGTACCCTTGAAGACTTAAAATGAATTGGTTCTTATTCTGATTTACACACCCTAATAAAGCTGTCAGCATTTTGGCTTCCCTTTTTAGCAAAACCTTAAGGATCCCTGTGAACTGGTTTGAATTCATCTTGGACTGGAGATTCTCTCTCAATCCCAGTAGAGGTAGTAGCCTGTGATTCATAACATGCACCAAGTTGGAGTCTCCTATTCCTATTTGGACTTGTCAGTTTACCTGAATAGTTTTCTTTCTTGCAAAATCCCATAAAAAGTCACTTGATTTACTGAATTCCTGACAGGATTCCATGGTTAGTATTAGATTTCCTCTTGAAAACACAACTGAAGTTGTAAAATTGACTAAAGAAGAAGCTGGTTATTGTGAACAGAAATTCCTAAAGCATGATGAGAGCATCAGGAAATACAGCCCTGAGCTCCCAGCATTTGATCTGAGCTGCACTCTAAGTCAGAGGGAGTGTGCCTTTTCTGTCATCTCTGCCTGGGACCCACGGGCTATTCATCTTGAAATCCATGCCAGAAATCCCAGCGACTTCAGCAAGAGCCAGGCTGGCCCATATTTTATAAAAAAAGGTAAAATGCATAGAAGACAGTTTGCTAAATTCTCTATTGTTTGGTAAAGTAAAATCTCCACTAATGAAATGGTCATTCTTCCTGAAGACCAATGAATCCAAACAACAAACAACATTTCAAATCTAGGCACTTCCAAAGTCTCAAATGTCTGTCTTCACCTTCATTTGTAGCTATTTCCAATGGATTGGGAGGATCTCAGACATGCAGTGATTTACTCCATTTTAGACACAGCATTTCTGCTTCCCTTAGAACTGTGACTATACAGTGTGACAGCATTTCAATAGCCTTTCTTCTTCTTCCTATGGGCTTTTTCTTTTTTTAAAGATACAAAAAAGGAAGAGAATATACATCCTTTATTACAGAAATAATTACAGCTGCATCAGTGAAAATGTAATTTTACTAGCCCTATGCTACCAGAATGTTAACACTGCTCTAAAAAAGTGCAGATATCTACATCCCTGTCTGAGTTTAACTGCTTGGAAAACTTTGGAATAAATATGAGGGTTCTGCCACCCCTCCAATATCATGATGTGAGAGCTGCCACAGTACAAGTTTTGTTTCAATACAAGACCTGCACTGTAAGCCTTTGGTGGCTGAAAGGTAAATTACATTCATGCAAAACAAAACTGATGAACTACTGAAAGCTGTAGCTGTTGAAATAAATTCCTGTGTGCTAAATTTATGGGAACTATGCAGTGTGTACACCACAGCACATTCACTTGCAGATTCAACTTTCAAATGACTTTCATTGCCACAACAAGCAGCAATATTGCAGAACAAGGTCCACCAGTGATGAGTATAAAGCCATAATTTTGTTGTTGGAAATATATACTAATCAGCATATATTAAACCTTGTGTGGATCAAGGAGCATTGCTTCTATATTTATTTTCATTTGCTGTTCATTACTGACATAGAAGTAATAGCAGGGCCTGAAGGCTCAGTTTAAGAGGCACCTTACTGTACTAACTAATCTGTACCTAACAGATTTCATCTTGCAGTTTAGGGCCTCTAGTGCCAACATTTCCTCCAAGATTTCCTGGAGTCTCTTTGTCCTTAATAAATGTACTTGTTTCCTCCACAGCAGCATCTCCTGTTTGTATCCTACACAATTCTGACTTATTGTAGTGACCAGCTACTGAGGAAGACTGACAAAAAGGAGAGCAAAGAATGCATAATGTCCTTTTTCTCTGCATTACAGAAAATTTTGGTGTTTGGATTGCAGACCAGGAAGATGGTTGTTCTGTTTTCTGGAGGATTTTACTGAATTTTGGGTCACTGTCTCACATAAAATTTTTCAGTGTGATGTTAAAAGTGTTTCTTATACTTGTCACATGAAATAATAGAAAAGGCAGCAATTATTTGTCTTTCAGATCACATCCATTTAATACAGTTTTCTTGCATGGCATCTCTTATTTCATATTCTAAAGCCAGTGAGTCCTTAAGAGCTTGCACACATGCAAGTTGAGATACAATTGTTAATGTGCAGATACTGCAGACATGACATTCTGCACACTTGATTGGAAAAATATAGATTTCTGAACAGACAAGACAAACTTAAATTTGAATCTAACCCCTGTTACACAGAAGAAAGTTCTCCTTACCAATGGACACCCATTAAGTGAACACAATCGTGCCTAGTAGCACTGTCAGCCCACAAAAACAAAAAGGATTTTTATTTTGATTATTTTTAAAGTTTAATGACTAATCCTTTCCCTTCTTCACATTAAAAAATAAAGGCTGTGCTGGAATCCCATTAAGGGACTGCTTTAGAGCCTGGTTCTCTGAGGCACTTACATTGTTTAAATTTTAATTTCTAGTCTGAAATTTTTATTTAAAACAGTACTTACAAACAAAAAAAAGTTTCTCATAGTCTATGGCTCCTACTCTTGCAAAAATCTTCTAAGCTTTTACCTGTCCCAGTGTATTATTTGCCAGCTCCCAAAGGCATGTTTTCCCTTCCCCTGCCTCCCCTAGTCAGTGCTGCAGTGCTGGGGGAAAGCACTCTGCTTAATGCCTTCCCATGATATTTTGACAAGGAATAGAATATAGGAAAAGACAGAAGAACTACATTCACCTTTGGTGTAATGACATGGAAGGCAATTCAAATGGCAGCCAATGAGGCAACAGCACAGATAAATTCATTTAGTGCAACAAACTGGTTTAGGACATTTCTGACATGGCTATAATGTTGAGAGAAGGGACTCTAACCAGTACTTTGTTCTGTCAGTCTCCACCTCTCTTGTGCTGTGAAGTAGGATTTTCTTTGTAATTAGAAATTATTTGCAGAGTAAATTTGTGTTCTGTGATTTATTCATTGCAATTTTCTGGCCTGTGCAAATCAATATTTAAGCTGTTTTGAGAAGAGATGAGTCAGATGTTGTAATTCTCTTTCCTAACTAGATGCAAAAGAATCTCAGAATTACATATGGAGGGTTACATATGGAGCACTGTCCAGAGGATCCCATACTAGATTTCAGCACCTTGTGGTTACTGTCCTGTTTTGCATTTTGCAATAGGAACACTGTGAACAGATGTCTGTAACCAGACATGTCCCTTGCTCTCTGCTTGCTCACCTCTTGCTTATTCCTGGTGCCCAGTGGGGTGCTGTTACTGAGAGAAATAGATCAAATAGTTTAAAACTCTTCCAAATGAAACATGAACCTGCATTGCTTCCCTCTGATCTTGCCCAGGAGATTCTCTAGGTTTAGGATTTTCAAAACTACCTTAAGAAATAAACACTGTAATTTCTTAATTTCTCTGAAAGGTCTTGCTAATTCTTTTTTTTTTTTCTTATCTTTTTCTTTGTTCAATCTCCTCTAGAGTTTTGATATATTTATGTTGTGTTCTGTTCTTATATGCACAACATTTTCTGTGAGGCTGGTGAGATAGTGGAACAGGTTTCCTAGGGAAGTTGTGGACAGCCCATCCTTGGGAATGTTCAAGGCCAGGCTGGATGGGGCTTTGAACAGCCTGGTCTAGAGGAAGGTGTCCCTGCCCACAGCAGGGGAGTTGGCACTAAATGATCATTAAAGCCCCTTCCAACACAAACCACTCCATGATTCTATCATTTTTGCAGGGAGCCTTTGGAGAAGGTGCAGTAATAGAGATAGATTCCTGTCCAACAGGTTCCCACATGGATGACTCACACTTCAAAAACAAACCCAGAAAACAAACCACCAACACAAAAAAAAAAAAAAAAAAAAAAAAAAAAAAAAAAACCCTGGTATAGAAACATCAGGTTAGATTTAAAGACTGCAGACAGCTTTCCTGCATATCTGTTATTCTATTCTGTGACTTTGCTGAATGCAGCTGGGATAAGCATTATTAGTGCATTGGTCTTGTTCTTCAAGTTTAATGCAGTCTATATAGACTGCATTTGTGTAATTCTTAGAAAATAGATTATATTCCACTGTGCTATTCAGGAATAAAGCTGTAAGAAACACTGAAGCATACAGTTATATAAATGTCAGCAAGAGGGAAAAATTCCAATTTAATACAGTTATTCCCAGAGAAGCCTGTTTGTCATTTCTCTTTTATGTTTTGAGATCTAACTGTTTGGTGGCTCAGCACAAACATGCCACTGTCACTGAATACTCAGAAGTTGTAATGCAGGAATATAATCCCTTGTATTTATTCAAAGATCCTGAGTGGATCAACAGCAGCTATTCCTTGAGTTGGGCATTTGGAAGGTGAGTGGGATCAGTGGAATTGTCTGAGAATGGGTTGAGCAAGGCAAGGTACTGCTTTCATTCCATTCACTGGTGCATTATCACACCAAGTATCTTTCTCTTGGTAATATTTCCATCCCTTCCTCTCTGTGATGAAATAGTTCCTAATCAATGGAATTATTTTGAAACTAGCCATGCCTTTTTTCTGCTCTAAATCAAAACATGTCTGTGATCCAGCTCCAAACTCACAAAAGCTGTGGGATAAATTGAAGATGCTCATAAAAAAGGAATTGGCAAAAAACTTTATTTTAAAAATTGCTTGGAAGCAATGATGTGCCTTGCTGGGATTCTTCACACTCTCATCCTGTTCTGGTATGAATGACAGCATCATCAATAATTCCATAATCACCTCAGTAGTTAGAATATCCCATCTGCCTCCTGCTGAAACAAGTGTGATGCTTGGGATTTAAATGGAATGCCAGAGAAATTTGTCCTCTTACCTTCTCCTTTCTTAACTTCTAGAAAAAAGGGCCACCAGAGGCCTTGTGCTGCTCTGAACAATTCAAACAGCCAAGATTTCCCCAATGACTTTCCCATATGGGATAATATTTTCCCTCTCCCAGTATTTGTTCTCTCAAGGATGGCTGTATCATAAAAGTTGTATGGATTTTACTCTGTAATCAGTCTCTCAAAAATAATCATGATAGGCTTACCTGTTTTTAAAAAACACTGTTTGTCTGATGAGGTACAGTCCAAGTATTCACTGATTTCTGGCGAGATATACCAAGAGTTAATATGTCATCAATACTGAGATGAAAGACATTGATAACTAAGAAATCATGCTAATGCACAGCCAGTAATATAGAAAATCTGTCTGAAATTAATAGAAATACAAACAGACATAATATTACATCCTGTTCATATCTCAGGACTATACTGTTGTGTATTTTCAGCACATAAATTTTCTGAAAAAAATAATTTGTTATACTCTGCTCTCCACTGACCTGTATCCTCTACTTCTGTTCACTCTAATTGGCACTTACAGGTCTGGGCCCTTAAAACTGGCACAAAAATGAATTAATGCAATGTGTTTTAAGCTTCTGGTCTTATCATGGTTTAATTACAAGAATAAATTAATTTTGAATATTTTTATATACTTAAAAAACCCTCTTACTTTAAGAACCAAAAAGGGGTGATCATTCCATTCTCATTACATCCCCAAAATTGCCATGAGAAATAAAATAATTAATATCTGTGCTTATTCTTTATCATTAGTCTTTGTCCTAAGAATGGATTAATGAGAATATTCAATGAAAGTCAGAACATCCTGGCATTCACTTCTGTGAAAACCCATCCTTGTGTCAAAGACTGTAATGAGGACTGAAAGAAGCACACAATTAATTCACAGCAACCTTTAGGTTGTAGTGAGAAAATAGTACATCACTCCAGACTGATGGCCAAGACCAGCACAGGAGAAAATGAAGAATGAATGTGAGAAGAACTGAAGGAAGAGCATTTTAAGTCTGAGCTATCAAGCCTTTGTTTGATGGTGTGTCATTTCAAAATCCACATTAGCTTTTACTGACTACAGTTTCCACTCCATTCAGTTTATTTTCACCTCTCCTTCCCAGATGTTCTTTCAGAACTAAGCAATTATCCAGCAAACTGATTTTCTTCACCTCTCCCACGTAAGAGGCTGTCAAGAAACAAAAGAAGACGAAACTTTTTGTATTCCACAAGAAAGGCTAAGAAATAAGAACACTACAAAACCAAATGGCCTTTGGAGAAACTTCCTTGATACCTATGATTTTGAAGCAAACATAAACTACTTTTGGCCCTGTATATATATATATTTTAGGTATTCTTTGCTGCAGTGATTAAACCACGTGGCATTGTTACTGCCATGGTGGTGTTTGGCCAAAAGTTGCACTCCATGATCTGGGAGGCCTTTTCCAGCCTTAATGATTCTGGGATTCTGTTAGGGCTGCTCACTTCCTGAAGTGTTCACAGCCACGAGGAGGAGGAGACACTGATTAGTGCAATGGTTTCCTTAGTGCCTGTGTTGTGGGAGTTTTGGGTATTATTTCTGACCATTGTCCTCACAGTGGTGTGAGTGTCGCTGGCTTTGAATGACAGCTACTGATATAAAATAATATATAGTAGCAAGAAATCAAATGAGCACATCTCCTCGAAAAATGTTTAAAAATGGGTGCTTTGCTTTTGATTAATAATTAACACTGCTTAGTTTCTCTAGGCCTAAAGGAATTATTACAGCAGTGCTCTTGTTCCATTATACTTCAGGTAGTACCAGGTTTTTCATTATTAAGCTCTGTATTTTTAGTTTGTTTGGTAATGTGGCAATAAAAATTGATTCCAGCCGTGAACTTGCCAGGAAAAGATCTCAGCTTAGCAGATACTTAAAAAAAAAACTATTTTAATTTTTAAATAGTTCAGCTACTTGATAGTTAGCAGGGGGAATGGAAGCCTGGGATGCTCTTCACAGAGAGAGCTAGTGATCAGAGCATGGCCTCCTCACTGAATGTTGGGCTTTGTGTTGTTTGTTTCCTGTCACAAACAAATGCAGCTGGAAGATAAGCAGAGAAAGTTGGGGTGAGGGGTGTGACAAAGAAGAGGCTTCATATCCCTAATGGATACCTGGTTCAGTATTAAAATAAAGCAATTCTTGCTGTAGTTCTTTCTGGCTCCTGATATAGGGTCAGAGCTCAATTTAAATTGAGAGAGAACAAAGTACTGGCTGGGGTTGGGATAATTTTGGAATAATTTCTAGTTATGGATCATCACTAAGAAATTTGGCATCCGGTGAGAAGACGAGAGGCACTGAGCACAAACTGAAATACAAAAAAATTAATTAAATATAAGAAAAAATGCTCTCATTATGAAGGTGGTCAGACACTGACACAGGTAGTCTAGAGAGGTTCTGGAGTCTCTACCCTTGGAGAAATTTAAAGCCTGGCTGGGCATGGTCCTGGTCAACCTGCTGTAGCTGCCCCTTCTTTGGGCAGGGGAGTTGGGGTGAAGGATCTGCAGAGGTGCTTTTCAACCTCAGCTGCTCTATGCTTCTTTGAATAAAAATGCTGCTATTAATGAATGGATCTGGAACAAGGTTGAGGCTTTGGTGCTTTCTCAGCTTTGCATTGCCTTCTGCCTGGTGGAACAGCCTGAGTGAGGACAGAGGTTGACCAACATCTCCATGGATGGTTATGCCTCTAAAGCTCATGGTGAGTTTTAACCCTCCTGTTATCTGTGTGAGCTACTCAAGTAATACAGAGTCACTTTTAAGTTTTGTATGGCATTGAAAATCCTTTGAAGGAAAATCTTTAACCTTGCTTTTATTTTTTTTTTCTCTCTTCTTTTTTCATTCTCAGTGATTTCTAGCAGGATCTGTCCTTGAAGGGAGAAAGAGGGTGCAAGAAGAGGCAAGCATTTAATAAAGTTACTGGTGAGATAGTTTGGAGGTTTTCTGCACTTTTCTTTCTGTAAAAAAATCCCAAAGGGCTACAGAGTACCAGAGGTGTAACAAACAAGTGAGACAGGACTGAGATTTTGAATTCTACTGCTAGAACTGTTCATGCATTGAGCGTTGCCCTGTCAATGGCTCAAATGCAGAAAGAACCCTAAGAACAGAGGCTAGCTGTGAGCTGAGTAAGATTCCAGAGGGTTTAATGCAACCTTTACAGAAATATTGTTTTCCATGCTATTAACTGCAGAAGTTCATATTCTTTCACATCATTCCAGGGACCGAGGACCTGGCATCACACAGAGCCACCACTGGATGTGAACAGCAGGCACTGAGGAGCATTTTCTTTTCCCAACATTGGAGACCTCCACCAGGACTACTTAGCCAGTGATGTTAGAGGGGCTTACACCTTCCCATTTGACCAGCAGCTTCATATTCTGACCCAGAACCCTGACAAAAATCTCTGCCTTGACAGAAGCCTAGCAGGGAACCTGAAGAACCCAATTTGAAACAAACATGCAAAAACGCTACTGTGCTAGAGAAAATTAGGAAACCAAACTCTTCACTTAGGATATAATCAAGGAAAATTTGAAGTGATTAATTAGTTACCTCATAGAGGTTTATTCTTTGACAACAGTCCCCTCTTTTTCTTCCCCTCTGAGCCTCTCTAGTGGAAAACCATGAGGCTTTGAAAGCTGCACCCCAGTCCTTGCAGGAATTAGCCAAAACCATAGCCCAAAGTGACCTTTGAAAACTGAAATTTCCTTAGCCCACAATAGAACTGGTGAGTACATTTTGACACAACCTCTCTTTGATTTCTTCACTTACATTTTAAAAATAAGATTACTATAAAACCTAACTTCTTTCTCTCCTCCCACTTTCTCCTTTTCCAGTTCTGGAGTAACACACACAGAGTTCCAAGGAAGGATTTGTGTGTGTGTGTGCATTAAAATGATGCATTTATTTAATGAAGACGCCTTGGGGCTCAAACCTCATCTTGAAATCATAGTATAAAAAATTAAACACGTGTATAATGTGTGTGAATGGTTACCACTGAAATCTGTGAAAGGAAACCGTGAAATATCAGCTGCACACATACCTAAGAAATAATTTTTTAAATTCCTGTGATGATACAGTGTCTTAGCACTATGACTCTGGTAAAAAAATAGTGGGCTTTGTAAGGGGTTTTAACAGAGAAATATTCAGAACAAGCTTCTCTTCATGGTTTTCCTTACATGCATACATGGTTTGCTGAAGTGAGAGCTGCTTCCTTGTGTGTTTGTGCAGTGTTCAGCACAAAAAACACACACAAAATATCTGGGGGATCTTTGCTCTATTTTGGAGCATGTAAAATAATAAATAGCAATTGACAATCCTAAAAGCAAGTTACATTTAGTGAGGTAGTCACAGAGAAAATCACAAAATTAACTAAGGATTGTAACATCTCATTGCATGCTAATACAGTTCTTGCAGGTACTTTGCCAGCTTGGAGAATTCAGATGGCATTTAGGATCTGAGTTCTCTATGCAATGCAAGGACTGAGTTAAATACCAAAGAGAAAAATTCATAAAGAGGGTCATTCACTTGTGGGAATAAGGAGAGGAAGGTGACCAAATTAGCCAGAGCAATTAATGAAAAATAGCAAGCAAGGATCATGGATTTAGTCCTGCCCCTTGAGCAGAAGTTCCTAACTCTACAGTTAGGTGCTTTCCTTGAAATAGAATTTTCTCAGAAAGGCAATAAGGGAACAGTGTTTACTCACATGCCTAGTCAATTTTGCAGAAGTAATTATTTATTAAAGTGAAGAGGAGCCTGGTTATTTTTTTCTACATCCCTGACTAAATGCCCTAAAGCAATGGGCAGCAGAGTCCCTGTTTGATATTTGTTTTGGCTTTTTTTGCTGTGTAGTAGTAAAAACCACGTGCTCTTTGAGCTTGTTCTATGCACAGCAAAACCTGGATGGCAAAATATGGAATCTCACCTACACTGAGTGGATGGATGATAAAACACCTTTCAGCTGCCGTGCTACTTTCTGGGAGGGAAAGCCAAGCCCGCCTGAGTGTAATTTTGGAATACTGAGACTGTATGTTTGTCAAGGGAAAGACCTTTACCACACCTTTTCCTCTCTCCACAGTATTGTGGCAGATTCCTCTGTGGTATGCTCTTCAATGGGAATGGAGAAGTCACTCATCCTAACAGAAATTAATTTTCAGCTTTACTGGCATTGAAATCGAATCTTTGTCTGGAAACAGAAACCTTTATTGAGCAGTACTTTACAGCTCAGGAGCAGAAATCCACCTGTGTAACCTCCAGTAAACTAGAACACATTGAACTGTGTGCACTAAGAGAGATTCTCAAAGTCTGGCTCCAAGGAAGGAAATACACCTTTTGTGCAATCTGCTGAAGCCAAAGAAGTGATCTCAGGACTGAGTTATCCATATGGATGCTATTCAACACTTTTCTCCTGCTGCCATAGAAGTGAACACAAAAATGTGCTCTGCTAAAAAAAATAAAAAAAAAAAAAATCTGTGCATCCCTGCTCTATAAAGTGTCTTTGTGAGAGATGCTTTTTTTGGATGTAACAATAAATTCTATGAATGGGAGCTGTGAGTCTGCATGCATGTGTTAGTTTCACATAGTACTGAACACAAATATCTGTTCCAGAGCCCTTCTGGGAACAGATTTATTAAACAAAAAGAAAACTCATTTTGTAGAAGGAAAAACATTGTCTACTGTCAATGTTATTACAAATAAAGCTTGAATTGTTTCTTTTCAGTTTTTATTTCAGTTTATTGCATTTCCTTCAGTTAGTGGCATTCTGGTGAACGTGATGAAAATCTTGCCTCCTGCAAGAGTACGTGTGTGAACCATAACCGAAATCCAGTTTTGTCAAAGTTTTTGGAAGTGTGAATGTTCAGAGAACATTCAGAATAGTTTGGCACAGTCTCCAGTGTGAACACACATGAAAATACTAGTTAATACTATCAAAATGTGACATTTTGTTGTTTCTGTTTTCATTTATAGATCCTGCCTGTTCTGCAGCTGTTCCTTGTTATACAAGCTGACTAGAAACTGAAGGATAAACACGAGGAAGAAAAGAATAATAGTACTATCTTAACCTGCTCTTTTGATTTTCCAAGTTCCATATATCAACCCTTTGCAGTAAATGTATGTCTGTCTAGTACAAATCCCATCCAAGAGCACTTCCAGGTAACATTAACAGCAGACTGATGTTCCCCACAGAACTGAAAAAACACCATGTCTCTTATTCCTGACTGGTCTTATTTTTTGTTAAAACCAACCCAAAAACTTAATCTAAGTATTTTCAAATCTACAGATACAATATTGCTGGAAGTAGGGAAGGGGCAGAAGAGATGATTGATTTGGTCCAAAGGTGCTTAGTAGATAAAAAGTTTCTAATGAGAAGTTATTACATGCTGACTTCTCTTGTGGAGATTTTTGGGATTTTAAAGGGCAGAACTTCCCTCCTGTCTTATGTTTTGCTATAAAACATCATAACTCTAGATGGGAGGTCGGGGCTTTGTCCACAATCCTGTTAGCTGAGCTGTACAAGTGTTGATCCTTATTAGATTAAAAAAAATCATCGAGGTATGTATAAAAAAGTGTCAGTATTCCTTGTGAGCCTCATAATGCATTGGCATGCATTCCTCAGGTAATCACTCCGTGCCACCTGAGTGCCACCATCCACGTGCACCTGCTCAACAGCCACACCACAGAGAAATTATTGAATCCTTTCAAGCAAGTTATTGCAAGGCTTTTCATGGGAGCAGTGGTGGGAGGGATGACACTGAGGAGGCATCTTGAATTGCTCAGCACAATCTGAAATGTGTGGGTCTGTGCTCTTCAGGACAATGCCTGATTCACCATTCTAAATGGCTGGACGGGGAATGATTTCTTTTTCCTTCGTTAAAATTGGGTCCTCTTGGACTCATGGCTTATGGAATATTGAACAAAATGCCTGTACCTTCACAGCTACCACATGAGCTTGGAGTGGGGCTCTCCAAGTGAACTGTTTCTAAAAGGACACAATTTTGGTTCTTAGTAAATCTGCTTCAAAACCACTATCAATGGCAATCCAAGAGCACTCAAATCCAACTGAAACCGATCGTAGCTTGTGGTTCTGAGATGTCCACTGCAATTCCAAGTGCTGGGTTGTTTGGTGGGTTTTTTTCAGGCAGGGAGTGCCATGGTGAGTGGTGTTTTTAAAGGCAATCTAGGGAGTGTTTCACTGTGCTGTGTGTCAGTCTGTACGAGGCAGAATCGATTTCTTACATTGGGCAAAGTGTCTTGCTAAGGAAAGAGACACTGAAACTTTAGAATTCCTATTCTCCTGCTTTGGAAATATAACATTAATCTGTGGACTCCAAAATTTTGGATTGGTGGAGTGTGAAATCTTTTCATTCTGGAAAAAAAAAACATAAATAGGCATGTCTAATAACTCTTGCAGCAGTACCTAGAGATTCAACTGGGAGAGAGAGACCACAATTTTATACAGTGTACATATAGTAAGAGAAAGCTCCTGCCTAGCTGCAGTAGAATAAGCAGAGAGTAACACAAAGTAGGATAATTTTGAGTTATTAGCCCAAATTTTAGGACAAGAAATCTCTGAACAGATGAGATGTGTGTCAGAGCCGGGAAGCAGAGCCAGCAGACTGCATCAATCACAGGGTCAATTGTTCTGATTTTAGGAGAAGGAAGAACTGTATGGACAGCCTTCTAGAGCTTCAAACAAGGATCAGATTGTAATTCCAGCTTTAAATTTCTTACTCAAACCAAAGCCCAGATCCAGCCCCCTGGAGGGTCTCTCTGCACTGCTAATGCTCTGTCAGTGCACATTCCAGCCAGCACGTGTATTCAGCACACAATAGGGATTGTTGTGGTGGCAGGATAAATATGCACTGGGTTGCAGTAGCAGGGATCATATCCCTGTATTTTAATATGATGTATGGCTCATGTTTCAAAAGCTGATTATAACTAAAATTAGGGTATGAAATACGACTTTCATTAATATTTGCATCCAGCCTAATGCCTTCATTCGTTCTGTAGTTTCATTTGAAACAATTCTATGTACAAAATGTTATGTCAGCTGAAGATTAGCAACTGTTATTTATCTCTTATTGTCTTGCTGGAAACTTCTCAGCAGTTTACAATATTTACTTAGGTTATTTGAAGAGACCTAAAGGATTATAAAGAAGCAAAGCTAGGTTTGGCAAGGAGCCTTTCTTTTGTCTCTGAAACTTTCTGCAGTAAATTTAGAACAGAAGAGCAGTTCTCTGGAGTAAAAATATATGTATTGCTGGCTACAAGTGTATGTTTGCTGCTTCACAATTTTAGAATTAGATGATGGACTTATTTAGTAGACATTGGATAGTAAAAAGTAAAACCTCTAATTTAAAACATTCCACATTACCACATTCCAAGAAAAACATGGACCGGTGAACAAAACCAGCAGTATTGTAATAAGAAAACAACTAGGTGCATTTTTTCCAAAACCTAAACCCAGAAATCTAAATGTATGAGTTACTGGCTAAAAAGTCCCATTTTCATGTCTCAGTTTCTTCATCAACTGAAAAAAAACAAATAACCCAGACTTCAGAAAATTAGAAAATAAGATTGAAGACTCCAGGTCAAGGTTTAGAGCACAGTTCCGATATTATAAAAAATTTTTTTGAACTTCAATGTTGCTATTTTTTTTAAATTTAAAAATGTGTGGGTTTTTTTCTTTATAAGTGATTTAACATTACAGCATTTTTTAATGTAAAGGCAGGATACTTTTGGTAATTTTAAAAAAGAACAGTAATCCATGACTGCTCATTAAGATGCTCGTACTTAGCTTTAAGCACATGGTAACATTCCAGCCCAGCTCTCTACAGCATCAGCTTAATTTGAGTTTTACTGAATCCTGACTGCAATAATGCATGGAAGTGAGAATGGAAGATTGTGAGAAGGTCAAAGGGAGAGAAAACTCCAGCCAGATTCTTGAACCCTGCTCTTATGAAGAGTACTAAAGCTACTTTGCTTTGACTTTCTTAAGGGATTTGCAGAGCAAGAGGATCTGTACCTGTGCAAGGAGGCATGGATGAGAGGAAGACAGGTACAGATCCTGGTACACAACTGCAGAAAACTTGTTTTTATCAGAGGAAGGCCCTGAATATGGATAAAAACTACTGGGAGGAAGGCAGGGCATGTATAGACAAGACATTGGAAGTCTGAGTTATGATCTCCTCCTCCTGGACATCAGTGTGCTGCTTGGTGCAGTTCACCCTCTCTTGAATATTTAAGAAAATAGTTGTGATCAGAGAGAAGATGGATCAAAGCATCAATAGCTGTGCACATGGCACGGATGTTGACAGGAGAAAGGATGTAGCACTGAGAGATGCTTTTGAATCAGCAAGGCTCTACACTACTGCTGTGATTTTGGCAGGAGAATATTCTCTCGTAACCTCATAAGGACTTTCCTCCTGTAGTAGTCCATGCCTCTAAATAAGCATCAGCTGCTTTCTAACAGGAAATTCCTCTTATGACTAATCTTTCTTTCTTTTGGAAGGAAGAGAAGAGGGTTGGACCACTACCCACTGGTTGGTACACCTGTATGATTCCACTGGTGTGTGCTGATCCCATGTGTCACAGTCAGTCACTGCCCTGTGGCAGCTTTCATAGATCCCTCTTCCAGATTTCACATTTAGTTATCTTCCTATGGCCCAGAATACCTCGTGAGGGCAGAATATTATTTTAAAATATAATTACCTTTGAAAGGCTGATGGGGCAAAGGGTTCTGGATCCAGGCTTGCTCAGCTCTTTGAGCTCTTGCTGTTTATGGGTAGATCAATATTAATCAGAAGGACATTGCATGTAAAATATAATCATCTTTGTGATTACATCTTTTATATCCCTCTTGAAAATCCAGGTGAAAGGCAGCCTCTTAACTATGCCCAGTGCTTTGTACAACTCCATGATGGACCAGAAAAAAACACCAAAATGTGGTGTGTCCAATGCAGCTCCCTTGGGAGGGTCACTGTGACTACTCCATTATGTGCCCTGACCTTCACTGCCTGAAGGACAGGGAGTTTTGTTCTTGGATCTGTTTCTTTCAACCTCTGCCTTCCCATTCTGACATGTTATAAATACGAGTGCCATAAATAGCTGTTTAAATAACCAGCATGTATTTATTGTTTTATTGCACTTGCTGTGATGTGGTGGGAAAAGGCACATCTTTGATACATGATTAGAAATAAATGAATTAAACTGTAGCCCTTCAAGGTAAGAAATATGATTTGATGAATAATATCTTCATATTTAGAAAATAGGGAATCCAATTCCAAGTCAGCCATAGAATTTCTGTGTAATAATAGGATGAATCACCTAACAGTTATGAGTTCACCTGATAAAATGGTGGGGTGAGGTTAAGCTGATGCTCCTAAACCACTTGGGAATGCACACAGCAGGTTGCCACTATTCAAAGTAGTCTTGACTGCAAAACCTCCATCCCAACATCTACAGGGGCACATTGCTGACTGTGCCACAGTGCCAGGACTGGGAGCTTTTCCGTGTTGGAGCTCACTTTTGGGAACGTGTAGCATTAGTTCAGCCAGGCAGTGGACCATAAGAAAAGTAGGTCACAGCTACTGGGATGGATAATAGGGATACTTCTTGGAGTCCAAGTTTCTAAGCTGGGTGTCTAAAGTCTTGAGTGTTTTAAATAAGTTTGTATCCAAAGAAATTCCATATATGTACTGTGGTTATTACCACTGCAGAACCCCTGCATGTGGCATGCAAAAACTGTCAATTCATGCATACAGATTTACTGAATTGCTGTCTGTATTCAAAGCTCTCTCTTCTAGCTTTTAGCCTTTTCTCATTTTTTTCTCTTCTGTTTTCACCTTGATTTATATGTGCTGCATTTTCCTTCCCTTTCTCCTTTTCCTTTCACTAGCTTCTAACTCGGAGATGGAACAGGTTAGGTTGTTTGGGTTTGGACCAATATTTTTAATATCTCATGTTCAGCTCTTTTAAATTAGGCAAAACTTATTGCAACCAAGAAGTGGAAGCATCTTTAAATCAGCTGACACACAGGTTATTGTTATAAGGACTGCATCTGTGTTTGAGATCCTGCTAAGTGATGCAATTATTCCACATGAAGCTGCTAGGAAAATCAGAGTGCAAAGCACAGCCACCATAAGGCTTTAGGCACTGTGCAATAGGAAAGCATTGTGAAATTTGTACCACACTAAAAGTCTGATATCTAAAGAGAAAAAGAAATTCAATCCACTGAGTCCAAATGAGACAAAAGTCTACATAAAAAAAATTGCAAAAAAATGTAGCAAGTGTGAAGCCAGTAAAATATATTTTAGGTTGTGACCTAAGAAACTATCATGCTTACAATTGAATAAAATGGGAAGCTGGGTTATTGTCTGAATGATAAACCCTTTGTGAGGCACTGAAGTTGACTGCAGATTATTCCTGTGTTTTCCCTCACATAACTGTGCTATGATTTTATCAGTTGCAAGCAAAATGTGCACCTCAAGTCACGCACTCTTAAAAAAACCAGCAATATAATCTATTTAGAGAAGGCCTGAAGCATTTGCAGAACAAGTACATCATTTTAAAAGTTTTTCCATGGGGAATTACTTACAAAAATATGTATCTTTTGGGATTTGTACCAGGATATTTCTTAATTATTGCTGACATGCCCCCCATAACACCATAAGCTCCCTCAAAGGGCAGGAAAAGAGACTCGGTCTCCCTTAATCACCAAGTATAAACCAAATAAATTCAGCAGATATCTCATGCTATTGAGGCAACAAATTGATACATTCAGAGTTCCCTAATGACTGAAATGTATAAAAACTACCAGGACAAAATAGTGCTGCATGTTGTCAGGATGAAACCTCAATTTTTTTTATTTTTTTATTTTTTTTTTAGGGCACTTTTCAGAGCTACAAACTGGCACAGAAAGCTGCAAATGGGATGTGACCAAAGTTTGTCTGATCAGTCAGAGGCATCATTTGTGTCACAGAGGCAGCTGAATTGATTTGCAGGTGCAGTGAATGAGGCCTTCAAGGAATCAGGATAGGGAGCAAGTCCTGAATGTGTTTCAGATCTAGAATAGCATTCAAAAAACACGAGTTGTCTCGCTAATTTGGGCATTTTAAAAATAAAGACTGAAAGCCAAGGATTTCCACAAAGAATTGGTGTAGAGTATCCATGCAGGGTGCTGTATGTCATCTTCAACTTTGTACAGCTCCCCTGAGCAGCCAACCTCGGTTAAATCAAGTGTGACGTGCAATTTTGGTCTCTGTGACTGTTTTCCTTCTGTTTATCCTCATCCGTTGATCCGTGTTGAGCTCTTCAGGTATGAATAAACACAAGAAGTTTTGTGGCATTGTTCTGTATTTTTGCACACTGATAGCATGACAGCTTTGTAGAGTCCCAGGGGCATTGAGGTTGCACTGCACAATTTGCTTAATAATTTTTTTAAAAGAGACAAAGCCACTCCAGGTTGTCCCTTGCTATTCAAACTGTATTTGGCCATGAGAGGGAAGAAACATAACCATGTGCTTTACATGTAATATATCAAAGCCATCCATCAACACCAGCTCACTTGAATCTTGTCTGAGTTTGAAGTCTTGTGTTTTGCAGAAAAGGGCTTGAAACCAGATGAGTTTTAGGACACATTTTTCTCACGAAGTTAGATGCAATCCTTGTGGATTTATTTATATTTTTATCCTGGAGAACGTTTAGATTCTTATGGGAATGGGAACTCATTTCCAACTGACTTTATTTAAAGTTATGATCCCTGAATCTGCATAGGGTTCAATGACCCTTGCACACAAGGGTTTTAGTACAGGAGGAGACACTCAAAATCACTGTCAAACTACACACAGGCCTTCACACTTGCACATAATGGAAGAAAAATTTGTTTTGTGCTTTTAATTTTCAGATTATTTTCCAATGAAAACAATGACAATTTAAAATAATAAAAGACTGATGTCCTTTATCTAGACAGGAATATTTAAAGTAATTATAATCACTGTGGCTATATTCATCCAAGATTATTTAATACAGTGATATGCTTTAAGGAATGTATTTTTAAATTTTAATTTTCCAGTGTTTCAGCAAAGAGATGAAGGAGGCTGAATGAGAGCCTTGTTCTGCTGCAATCTCTAACCTCTGCAGTTCAAATTTATCAATCTGTTATATTGTTATAAGTACAGACTCAGACACCATAACCTTCCTCTGTATGCATTTGGTTCTTTTGCTTTTGTCTTACCAGTCTTTAAGAGTTGTCTAAACAGTAGACTTTTGCTCAGGTACATTTTAATGTTCTTTGGGACAGACTTGAAAGACATTTAATGCTTTATCCACAGGAAAAAATTGAATTTAATTTACTGTTTCTGCCTCAAAACTCCTCTAAATCCCTGTTCAGTCATCTGCTCACCCTGGAGCCAGCTGAGGTTCACAGCTACGAGATTGCTGCCCAATCAAGTTCCTAAACATACATTGTTTAAAAAAGTTTTAAAGTAAGATTGCACAATAGTTTAATTCCATGTCTGAGGATTGAATTTTGGAAGTTCGACTTCTAGATTTCTAATTCAATCAGTGTGTCTACTGTTTCACATATAGATATATTATATATATGAGGAAACAATAAAGGCAAACCAAAAGAGTACTTTAAAGTTCTTTACCAAAAAAAGAGAATCCTTCTCAACACTGAAAAACCATGATCTTTCATTCCTTTCTTGGTCTGAATTAAAGAAGAAACAACTTGCAGCTGCAAAAAAAAAAAAAAAAAACCTCCACCTTTTTTGTGCCTTATAAAAAGATAGCACAGAAATCTTTTTACTCAAGATTTTTAGGAACTTTTGAAACTTTCTCAAAATATTGTCATCACAAACATCCCTGATGTCAAAAGCCTGCACTGTCACCAGAGTAATTTGAGTCATCACCCACAAAAATAGTGCAGCAAGATAAATGAACCATTCTTACAAAGAACTGTCTAATATGACACTTAAAAATCCTTCAAGTAAGAAAAATAATTACTGCTGTTCACTATTTAAGGTCTTATTTGCAGGTTAAGCCATCCAGTCTAACAAACTCAAATGCTGTTTTTTCTGGAGTCTCCCTGCATGATCAACAGAGAGACCCATGTTTGTTTGTCCAATCATTTTGTATATTCACTTCCCTAAAAATTTGTTCTCATACTTTTCTTTCATAAACTCTTTTTTCACTCCAGTTATATCTCACTTCTCATTTAAGTACACATGTTTTTTGACTGAACAACCCCTTGTTAGCTGATGTCATCAAACAGACCAAGGGGGATGGCTGCCTCCATTCTGAGAATTGCAGGCAGCAAGAATTCCCATTTCTTTAAGGGTTTTTTATACTGTTTTAATTTTTCCAGTTTTTTTTTTTTTTTTTAATTAAGAAAACCATATGTAAATGCACTTCAGCAAACAAATAATCTTACAATCCCCCCAAAAACCCCAGGGTTTATGCTACTGTTTCATATCACACAAGGGTGTTAGGCCCACTGCCAATGTTAATCCATTCCATATTAGAAACCTAAAACCTCTCAGATGTATCAGGCAGCCTACCAACCCTGTGTGCTGGAATTTGGCTAAATTCCTGATAGCCATCCCCCTGCACTTCAGTGGGGAGCAGGCTGGGCTTCCTCAGGACTTGTCATGGCTGGATTTCTGGATTTCTGGTGGCACTGGAGTTTCACTAAAGCTGTTGCTGGAGCTTTATTCTCTGCCATCCAAACTGCAGTGGTCACTGCTGAAACACTGCAGGTCTCATGCCACAGAGTCAGAACGTGCCATATTTGCCAGCTTGTACCACAGTTATTTCCTTTCCTAAGCCTCTGGAAACAGACACAAATGATAATTGTTAGCAAATGCCGTGTGCTGTACTATTTGCAGAGAGGCTTACATAATTAATGAGCAGTCCAGAGATACTGGTGTTTGCTGAATTATTGTGAGTTGGAAACACCTCAGCACCTGTTTGCTTTTTTTAGCAATCTGTCTTTATGAGGCTTTGAAAATGATGTTACAATGCCACCAACGTACAAAGCAAGCAGTGATTTTTGTTTTATGGATTTCATAGACTCTGGGGGAAAAGTAGTGTCTACTGATTTATTCAGATGCAGCAAAAGTTCTATTTTAAAATATAAATGGGTGTTAACAAATGTTAGCCAGTCCCTAGACTGGCATCCCTGTTTAACATAGTCCTGCTTTAAACTGGATCATGATATCACGGTCCTAAATTGTGAGGACACTGAAAGAATTTATTCCAAGGGCTAGATGCAATTTCAGGGCTTTATTTTTCCCTTAAATTCTCTTCATGCCAGAGGTGAATATAAGCTAACTGAATTATTTCACCCTCTACATCATCAGCCAAACAACTTGAAGAGCAGTTGCCATTTTTGGATAATTAATACTCTAAATCAATTCGTGTTTATCTGGGTGTCCATTACGCAATCTGTTGCTGTTATCCAGCACAACAGCTGGGTATAATTTATTTCTGGCTTATCTGGCAGCTTACAGGCATAGAATTAAACTTACATATTCTTCAAAAGTGTTGGGAAAGAGTTACCATGAAAGCATCCCCTTTCAGCAGAGAGCTCTGTTTTGTCTGAGTTGTGTTGGATATTTTGCACCTTTTTTTACCCAGTCTAGGGGCTCTGAACACCTGTATAATTTGTAGGACAGCAAAATGCCATCAGATGATATTCCAAGTATTTACCCAGCTAATAGCTTCACAGGATAGAGCTGGGATTTTTGGGAACATGCATAAGTGTACTAAAAAAAGGGATTTAACTGGCAGAGCTGTAGACCTGTAAACCACAGTCACAAGTGTGACTTCAGCCAGCTCAAAACGAGGAAAAACTGTCAGGTGCTGTGCTGCTGGAAGGAATTAAAGATTGGGCTGAGGAGTGGCAAAGAGGAAGACTGGCCCAAAATTTATAATCAGCAATGACCAATAAATAAATAAATAAATAAAAAAAACAAATACCAAAAAAACAAACAAAAAACAAAACAAAAAAAACCAAAACCAAAACAAAAAAAAAACCTGTCTCATTCAAGTGAAAAGTTAATTTGAAAGAAATGCTCTGTATTTGTGGATATTATTAAACAAATATACTAAAATACTATTACAGCTCATTTTTCAAAAGAAACTTGTGTGCATGGAATGAAAAATGTTTGTATTTAAGAGCTGCTGTAGTAGATTTTTGTTTTATAAAACACATTTCTTAAAAAAAAAAAGAACATGGCATAGAAACACAAACATACAAACACACACATCTGCACACACATACTTCCCAATGTGAGATGTCTGTTTGAAAGATGTCAGTTCTTTCAGTGACTTCAAGTTTCTTCAAGGCAGAAAACTCTGGAAGATACAGTGTAGCTGAACATCTGTCTTGTCATGTAGGCAGATATTAGGATTAAATTAACTAGAAATGAATCGAATGATATATGACAGGGTGCAGATGTCCCAGCCACAGTGTGATAATTTCATTGCAAAACTATGTAATGAATTCCATACATTACAGAAACACAAATATACCACTTTAGGTAATTGTGATGAAAAGGTATAATATGGAATGGATAAACAGATGGTGTACCCAAAGGCATTTTTCGTTTACTGTTGCTCTCTAGTCATTTTGAAATTACTTTATTTGGTTTACTCTACATCTATTATTACATCCTTTTTCTTCTTTTTATTTTTTTTTTTTTCCTTCTTAGCTCTCCTGAATCTGGATTCCATGAGGAGCTTTAAGGACCATTTTGCACGCCTGCTCCTGATAGACTGGTTAGCTCCTATTTTCTTTTGTAAACTGCACATAACTGTGCTACATCTGAAGCCAACATTTCCGTGACTTCAGCACAAACTGGATCGATTCTGGTAGCCTTTTGGCTTTCCATATTTTCTAAATTGGCACATGCTGCATCTGTGCTACTTGAATTAGCAGTACTGTTCTTATTTTACCACAGATTATTGGCAAATTTTCCTTTATTACCTGCAAATGAGTATTTTGGACAGCATGAGAGATTCAGCTGAGGCCTCACCATTTCCAACTGGTGTATTAAAATGTGATTACATGAAGATATATTTTACTATATGATTATTTGACCATCCTGAAAAATAAAACCCTTTTTTACATCTGTCAACAGAGGTTTTTTTTAAATGCTAAAATAGTTAAATCTGCAACATGGCTTTCAGTCACTGGCCTCGTTTGGAGAATGTAGCCAGCTCTTGAGTTTTTTAATGTTCAAAGATGAACTTTAGGGAGATCAGTAACTGAGGTGCTCCAAGTAGAAACTTAAAATCCATTCACTGCATCTCTATGCACTGAGCTTGGAGGCTGCACTGAGGCCCATTTGAAAATACAAAATTTTAGTTCTGCTGTTAACTGCAGATTAATTAGCTAATGGCTCATCAACCCAAAAAGTAATATAAAAATACTTTCGAATGCAGTAGAGATTAGGAAAAAAAAAAAAACCATCTGCAATAAATTATTATTTATTTTTTGCTGTTATCATCTTGATTCATATTCCAGTATCACAGCAATGGTACTGAAGCACTGGTGTTCACTTGCAATAAAGAGATTCTGAGGTTATCAACAGCTTCGGTTCCAATTCAGTATTTAATCACTGATTTTTATTTATTGAAATAAATAAGATATTTATTGCCAAAGATATTTATTGCCGTGTATTCTCCAATTCCATGGATGTTCCCTCTTAATTATTAACCATGTCTCTAATTTTAGATCTATTTTTTAAGAGAAAAATCTTTAGTAATTGAAACAAAACGGGCAAGTGTTGTCAGCTGATTTTATTTCTATCCTAAAGCAAATCAGTGACTAAATATGGCAGCATTTTTATTGCCACCAGTACAAACACATGCAAGCACCCTACATATTTCAATCATTTCTGCAGTGGTTGGTTTTATTGCTGGGTTTAATCACTTTAACTCAATGCAGTTTATATAGTGGTTTGATGAAGGTCCAGTTCCAGTACATTAAAATGTTAACACACTGGTTGCTAGATTTTTACTTCATACCTGCTTGTTTCATTTTCAGATTCAATGTTACTATTTTCTGTTTCTTAAGCTTTCAAAGGAAGGGAGTCTGTTTAGAAGCATATGTTTTTAAATATGGAGATAGCACAGTTCATTTTCTCATGATGAAAGCATATTTTGGATAATCATTTTTTTCCAAACAGATGCCCAGTTTATCTCACTTAAATCAACTGTTTCTGACTGGACCAATTCCTGGATGAGTTAATTGAGCATGGCTAAACCCAAAATGCTGGGCTAATCCAAGGAAATAGGAAGAGGTGATGACTGTGAAGATTCTCAGCTTCCAGTAAAGGTGTTTGGTTGTTTACTCATATTCTCACAACAGAAGGAATGTAACAAACTCAGCCCACTGGAAATAATTCTGGATAATCTCACTCCATTACTTTCAGTGAAATTGAGTCTGCTCACTCTACCCTTGTGAACCAACATCTCGGGGAAACAAGAAGGTAATAGCTCATTCAGGCGGTACAAAACACGTGACAGGAGGAGAGGCAGGCTGAAAGCTGTGTGCTTTTAGTTTTTAATTCATATTAGTAGTCCAGCATTAGTGTATTAGCTTCTCAATAGCTACACTGAGCACAGGAAATCAGAGCAATGCTGGCAGTGTGGTTGGCAATGCTGTTCATTTACCACCAGGCTGTCTTGCACACATCACAGCTGTTCATTCATGCTCACTTTTCAGACTTGGAAATTTTAGTTTGGTGAATTCTGATATCTTGTTTGATCCTTTCCTCCCCACCTCTGCACCTCCCATGAAATCTTATTCTGAGAAACACATACTAAAAGAAAATCAGACTCTTGAATATCTTTGCTGTTAAAGAGGCATACTTTCTCTTCTCAGTGCTTTGTGTACACTCATCTATCATTTTCTGTGCCACAGTTCATAGGCAGCCCAGGGCACCAGGCATAGAAACCAACCACCATTGCAGCATGAAGCTAGGGCAGGGGAGGTTTAGGTTGGGTATCAGGAAAAGGTTCCTCACCCAGAGGGTGTTTGGCCACTGGAACAGCTCCCCAGTGGTCACAGCACCAAGCCTGTCTGATTTCAAGAAGGGTTTGGACAATGCTCTTGGGCACAGGGTGTGACTCCTGGGGTGTCCTGTGCAGGGTCAGGAGCTGGACCCCATGGTCCTGATGGCTCCCATCCAACTGAGCATATTCTATGGTTCTGTGATTTAAAAAAAAAAAAAAAACAACAACTATAATTCTATGATTAAAAAAGAATTAGGAAGATGGCCCCTAGATCTGAGGGTCAGACTCTATTATGACTATTTTGGCTGATTATTAATTTTAAATGTGTATAGTTATACTGAGTTCTGCTTTAATAAGTATTACTGAGATGATAATAACTGATGCAGTTACCAGTTTTTCCATGTTTCTGAAGTTTTTCTTCACATTAATTTGCCCTTAATCTGAAACCATGACAAAATGTTTCTTGTTCCAGATCTTTTGCTAGCTTATCACTTACCACAATCCTGGACAGCTTTTCACCTGCAAGCTAATAATCTCAGGTGAAATTTCCTGCTGTCATTACTGGTGTGCAATGGTGATGCAGCTCTAATGAACTGGTGTGGTATCAGGGAAGAATTTGGTTCCTCTCTCAATGCAATAACCAAGTAAAGACTCGTGCATCTGTTCTGATGCCTGTGAGCAAAATGGGATGATGACAAACTGCTAGCTGTCTTAACAGACACAAACACATTTATGGCCTTTGAAAGGATCCTTTTGCTCTCCTGACAGAGGGCACAGTAACTTCTAGATGACATATCATGTTCTTCCTAGGGCTCTTCCCTGTTGGCTTCAGATTTGAGCACAATCTTGGAGAGATTTGCCTGAGAAGTTCACACCTTTCCTGTGCATTAGCAGGCCAGTGGTCAAAAAGTTCACATAGGCTATGGCAATCAAGAAATACTCCCAGGTGCCTGACAGCTACTATAAGTAAAACTTAATATACCTAAAATTATAGTTTTATCTCCCTCTATCATTTTTCCATCTAAGGGTGAGCATTCCATCCCTTTGAAATGTTAATTTTCAGCTCAAAAAAAACCCCCAGCAAACCTTGGATTTTTTTTCTAGAAAATAAAAAAAATACTTAAAGGATACCAGTCTACTACTTGTAGCAAGTTTACAGAGGCAATGAGGTTTGTTTGCATAGAAGAGAATTTCTCAAATCCTTTCACATATATTTCACAGGCCTACTGCACAGTGAGGGCTTCCTCTATGGAATGGTTCTGCTGTTATAAATGTATTGCCTTTAGCAAACACACCTAGCAGGATGGCTTTGAATTGCACAGAAATTGTATTCTTATTCCTAATAACCTCTGTTTGTAATTATTTTTTTTTTATACTTCAACAGTTACTTTTTTTTTTCAAATTACTTTTGTTAAGCCCTTATTAGAAAATCAGAAACAAAACCCCTGAAACAAAAATCCTTAGCACCTCAGTCTGACCCCAAGCCCTCCCCCTTGTCAAAAATCCAACCAAAATCCTCTTGCAACACTGTGTTAAGCAGATGTAGTAATCTTACACTTGACTTACAGTTGACACAGTCTGGTTTTTTTGAACAAGGCAACTCGACTGGAGAAGGAATCAGGAAATTACTGGCATAGAGAAGGAATAATTAAAAAAAAAAAAATTAGCCAGGGATTCATTCTGTGAGGACTTGTTGGGTCATATGAGGTTATCAACTAAACAAGTTAATGGGATCACACCCTGCTTGAAAAACAGACAAGAATATGCATATGAATGAGCAAATGCAAACCCCATTTTCCCCTGTTTGTTATTGTTTGCAAACACAAAAAAAAACACTTGGGCAGACTTCTGAGGCTATCAATAAAAATCTAGAGGAAATTTAGAGATTTGGGGCTTTAATTTTACCTATTTCCTGTGTGGCTATTTACTGTCAGTACTTTTCTGATATTAATGAAAATGAGCTGCAAAGTGGGTTTGTGACTATGACTGAGACTAGCAGAGCTAGGCCTTTAAAACTGACCTTCTTCCTGACCATTCATAAACCAGATTGGTTATGTCAGCTTTTATATTTATTTATTCCTGTTGTGGATGTCTTAAATAAGGATTTTCACCCTAATAACCATTTGGACTCATGAATGAAAAAAAAAACCAAACAAAACAAATCTGGGCAGCAACCACCAAAATCATCAAATATTTCATTTTTATCAGGGTGAGTTGTGTTCAAGACTCAAGAGCCAGGACAGACACTGCTGATTGCAATATGAGGTATTATAACTGATTGCAGAAGAACACAAAATCTTTTTGCTATTCTGAGGCAAATGGAGTAGTATTACTTACCACATTTCTTAATTCTTTCTCTCTTTCCTCCTCCTTCAGCACTACTAGAAAGCCAACAATAGACATTTCAGTGAAAATGTGAGCTATCTTTCACGAATTTTAATCTAAAAACTGGGTTTCAGTCACCTGTAGTTACCAATAGGGCCTGTTAGCTGAAGCAAGGCTATGCAAAGAGCTGATATCTAATATTTGTAAGCTCTGTTCAGTTTGTGTCTTATCTGAGGCATTGTTGCATAAAATGCATTTCATGTTTAGGAAAAAAAAGATATGACTACAGTCTTTAGTTATTTTTAATGCAGACTAGGGGGACCATAGGGAATATTGTGATTTCCAAGATTTCTGATGAGAATGCCTCTCCACATATGTGCTGGAATACATTTCTATGTCTTTATTCATTTATTGATCATGTTGCAATTCTCTGAAAAGGAAAATACTTTTTCTATAGTGATATCACTGCTCATATGGAGAACTAATCACAGATTAAATTTAAATAATTTATATGCAAAATTAATTTTCCTAATGGTATAGGAGTTCAGTTAGATTTACAGCAGCTTTACTGCTATTCTGAAGCCTTTACCATGCTGAAAAAAAACCAAACCCAAACAGAACACTGCAGTGAACACAATCTGAGATTTGCAAAAAGATTTTTTCCATATTCAGGATGTGTTCTTGGTGTAGGAATCCTAGACTGGAGTGCAGAATTGGGTTGCAATAGGTGTGTTTTATCTTTTCTAAACAGAGGCATAAATGAGCCCAAGCTCTTGCATTAGGGAATTAGGCCTGATCCACACTGGTGCTATCTAAAATCTTCCAGCTCATTTTTGGGAGACATGGGTGAGGACATCAGGATCAGAATCTGAGCTGTGTGTATACAGCAGCCTTCATGTTGTGTGCTGTATTTCAACCTGGAAACCTTGGTGCCAGTGATGGACTCTGTAAAAAGTGCAGGCTTGGATGAATGAAATAGTGGGTTTCACCAGTGGGGTCATCACAGGGTCAGTGATCAAAATATTATTGTAAAAAATATTGATAACCTGCTGCTGTTCAATTTAACCTCCCCCTGGGATTAACTGAAGGTCTTTTTTAATTGTCCAAACTGATATTAGCAGTATACTGAAAAAAATCTGTGAGGTCCAACATGCTAGGAGATGGTTTTCTTTTAAAATACTACCTACTATATATACTAATAAAATACTAATAAATGCTATAAAATACTAATAGGAATATGGCTGCTCTTCCTGGGACATGGTTACTTTTATTGGGGAGTCCACTTGAGCTCTTCACTTTTTTCAACCTTCAGCTTAAAAAGTTGAAACAACTACATCTCCCAGAAATCATAAAATCCCCACAAATATATTAAGGAAATGGGATAATGACTAAATTGAAAGTAGAATTTGAGACTTTGGGTGTAGCAAATGAGTCCTTAAAAAAACAACAAAAAATACCCATGTAAGAGTGGAACACAGAACCTGGAGAGAGGGGGACAGTGCAAAGAGAGATTGTGGATTGTGTCTGTTTACTCTCCACTGATCTTGTAAATTCTTGTAAATTAATAAAAGGATCTCCCTTTTGGTTGTTTGTGGGTGTTTTTTTTTTGTTTGGTTTGGTTTTGTTTTGTTTGGTTTGCTTTGTTTTTGTGTGTGTGTGTGGTGGTTTTTTTTGTGTATGTTTTTTGTCTTTTTTTTTTAAATTATTTTTATTTTTTTGTTTGGTTTTTTTGTTTGTTTGTTTGTTTTTGTGGGGGTTTTTTTTGTTTGTTTGTTTGTTTTGTTTTTGTGTGTGTGTGTGCTTGTGATGCATTATATTAGGGAAGGTGAGAAAAAGTCTGCATTAATTATGATGAAAACAACAATCTACCACACTGCAGTGCACTGAAGTACATGCATGAAGCAGTGAGGAAAAACATTCAGTTTATTCCATAAATATCCTAAAATATTTCCTGCATTGACATGAGGTGCTTCTTTTTCCACCAGAAGTTATGTAAAATCATGTAACCTGTGGCACATGACTTTGTGCTGCCCTTGGGCTAAGTCACACGCTTTCTCTTTGGACAACATTCAGATTTCATTCCCTAGAATGTGCATAATGTGCAAACAAGCTGAGGCAGAGGCTGCTCTGCTTTTGGCTCATTATAGGTGTGTGTGGATGTATAAATATATACATTTTATATTAGACACCTAAAGATGTACAATAGTGCAAACACCAATGCTGGAAGGTGCAATAAGAAAGTTTTTAAGGGGGCAGGGAGAAATTCCAAGCAGCAGATTGTTAATGCAGGCATCATTCAACAGGTCACTGCAAACCACCCAGAGTGCAAATAAAAGATGGTGATTTGGTACACAATCCTGTTTGTCTGGCAAAATGTCAGTTTGTGACACAGCACCATAAAAATGAGGAATTAAATTACATGCAATGTCGAGAATCTCATTGTTGTTAAAAGAATAGTATCACCAGCTTTCAGAGAAGCAAGGTGGTTATTTTCTTCCTGCTGTACATGACAAAATCTATTTCATGAATAATCCCGATATCAATTATTTCACCAGGAAAAATCAGAAGCAGCATCAGCTTCTGCAGAATAAAAAAAAAAACAAGCTAGATCCATAACTAAAAGAATGCAGATGACCAAGGTACAATTTTTATATGAACATGTATGAGTGGGTGTGTATAAAAAGAGATAGACACACATAGCCTGGAGTCAGGGACAGCCACAGCCACACACACACATCCCATGTGAATGCAAAATGCAGATGCACCTGTCAGGTAGCACACACTCATTAGCCATGATTAAACATAAATGACATTTTCCACGAGGCTTTCACTGACTGCAAGTATACTCATTTTTAACTGTCCATACAGTATTTTACACTGGTCATGAGGATTCTACTAAAAGTTGTAGACAAATCATTACGAGGTAGAATGCTCTTCATGCTGCCTCCTTTACAAAGGTCTTTGCTCCTGGAAGTGCTGCCAAAATGTTAGATCAGCCCAAAAGAAGTTGTTCAGATGTGATCTTTAGACAGGAACATCCAGAGTTCCTATATTACGCTTCTTTTTTTAAAAAAAGAAACCATTTTAGATTCTAAACTTTGAGAATTCACAGCCCATTTATTGTGGAATAATAAAATAAATAGCCATCAGAAAAGATTTTGTGTTTGAATACTGGTCTTCACCAGGATTTGGCTTCCTGGTGGATAAGTAAGAGAAAAACACTAGCAGTCTAGAAGCAGCAGCAGCTGCAGAAACAAAAAGGTCATGAAAAGTAAGTGCTATGCAAATAAAGGAAATAAAACAAGCAGATAATTTAAAGCATAAAAGAAATAAAAGAAACAGGCATAAATCAACATGCTTGGGAAAGAAAATTAAAATAAAGGGCAGTTTGAAACAAATCAAAATGTCATCAAAACAAAAAATGGCAAAACCATAAAGAACTAATAAAATAAACAGTAATTGGAAGAAATTGTGAATAAAAATAAAATTGAACTAACAGTGGAGCAACAGGTGGCTCCTCATGTCACACCAAAGACTGAGTGGAAGCAAATGCTTTTGGATTTCTCTGAAAGGTAGGAATGATGTTGGACCAGTGGGCCTAGCTTGTGAGACCTTAAGAAGAAGTAATCAAGTAATCTTAAAATTTTTATTCCAAATGTGTTTGAATTCTCTGGCAGTATGGATGCAAAGTTGATGCCTGTTTCTCCTATTATTTGGTAGCCACACAATTAAAAAGAAGCAAATCAATCCCCCCCAGGTCCCTCTTCCCAAAGCCAAAAGTGTTGATTCCAACAAGCAGCTAAAGTTCTGTGTGTGTCTTCTGTGAGAGAAGTTGGATTTCAAGTCTGGACACGAGCTGGGCTGCTGGAGTTGCCCTGCTCGTGTTGTGGAGTGAGATCAGGGAGCTGGGATTAGCTCAGGAGCTTCTAGGAATCCTGAGGAAGGCAGGATGGGACTCAGGGACAGACAGGTAGGATGAGACAGCCCCGGGGGGACAGCATAAGCACCAGGAGGTGTGCATGGAGAGAGGAAAATTATCAGCTAATAAATGACTGAACAGGCAGGATTTCACTTCTAGCTAAACACCGACTCTAAAAGGAGGAGATCAACAAATTAATGTGCTGTGTCTGTTTTATTAGTTGTGACAAATGGATGACAAAGAAACAACTGTGGTCAAAGTGTTTGGAATAAGCTTAAATTGCTAATGGGCCAAAGAAAGAGCCTTAGGACAGAGGTGGAGCAGAGGGGCTGCTGCTGTGATGGATTCCTCTGCAACAGCCTGAAAAAAGGGCAGCCCTCCCAAAACCTGTGGAGTTGGGATGGATGTCCTGTCACCAACCAGTGTGAGCAGCCAGCTGCACTCTGCCTGCCTGGAGACTCCCTGGCAGCTCCCTGCAGCTGGAACCTCTGGAGCCTGGCACCTGCAGGGCTGTGTTTGGGGAGCTCCCTGCAGCTGGAACATCTGGAGCCTGGCACCTGCAGGGCTGTGTTTGGGGAGCTCCCTGCAGCTGGAACCTCTGGAGCCTGCAGGGCTGTGTTTGGGAGCTCCCTGCAGCTGGAACATTTGGAGCCTGGCAGGCTGTGATGAATTGTCACCTGGAGCACCTGAAGAACAAAGGTGAGTAGAAGATGCACAAGATTCTGGGTGAAGGTGTGATCTCGGCAGCTGGAGCCAGGTCATGCACACAGCTCATTGTAAACCCATCCAAACCCCAAAATTCAGTTATATTTGCTTATGGCTTTTGTGAGTATGCAGTTTCCATTAATGGTATCTGCATCACTCCATTACTTTCATGGATAAATCCTAAAAGCACCATAAAGAAACTCACCATATGAGGGTAAAGATAGAACATATATTGACAGCTTTCCTTTCTTTCAAATTCTTCGGTGTTTTGCTATTCCTATTCTTAAGTTCTATTCATCAACAAATAAATTTGAGGAAGAAAGTGCATTAAAAAATTTGAAATATTTTAAAAAGCACAATGGGAACAATGTGGATTATAAACTGCATGAGAAATTATGTGTGATATTTTCTGTGGCAATAAGATGGAAGGTCGTGGAGGGCTGTGTTTGGGGAGCTCCCTGCAGCTGGAACTTTGGAAGCTTGCAAGCTGCAGGGCTGTGTTTGGGGAGCTCCCTGCAGCTGGAACCTCTGGAGCCTGCAGGGCTGTGTTTGGGGAGCTCCCTGCAGCTGGAACATCTGGAGCCTGGCACCTGCAGGGCTGTGTTTGGGGAGCTCCCTGCAGCTGGAACATCTGGAGCCTGGCACCTGCAGGGCTGTGTTTGGGGAGCTCCCTGCAGCTGGAACCTCTGGAGCCTGCAGGGCTGTGTTTGGGGAGCTCCCTGCAGCTGGAACATCTGGAGCCTGGCACCTGCAGGGCTGTGTTTGGGATGCTCAGGGGGTCAGAAAGGTGCATCCTGCACTGCCACTTGTCACCCATTTCCATGGGCTGTGTGCCACCATTCCATGGGCAGGGAATCCCTCCACACTGCTGTAAAGGAGCAAGCAAAAGACTCAGGAGTGCAGCTGCAATAAGCTGCAGATAAGGAGTAATTTCCTAACCACAGGAATAGGTGAATAAAGTAGCTGAACAAAATGTGTTCATCAAGCCTGCTAGAAATCTTACACCACGCTTCAGCAGTTTATTTTGCTTTTTTTTTGTTCTAATATATCTGTTCTTAACTGGCCCCTAAACCCACGCTGTGCACTAATTTATACAAATATTCACAGGCAACTCTACACTCAGTATATATAATTTTATTGTTTTGACTTAAAAGTCACAGGACTGAATTAAAAATGCATGGGTGGCACTTTGCCATACTGCACCTAGAGAACAAGAGGCTGTGAGCCTGAGCTCTGTGCCAACAGGTTGCTGTGTACCAGACTAAACTGAACAGCAATAAGTCTACACAGCAGAGCTTTGCTGAAAGATGTGATCACACCTCCTAATGTGACTCCATGGCTCTGTTACTTACAGCTAAATTACATTATTATGACTTCATTGTTGAATCCCAATTCTCCTAATTATAGCCTAGAGATCTATTATTTGATTTTGTAACACCAAGTGCTTCTTTTCTAAATCATGTAATCTCTTGTAGCTTATTAATGTCAGGTTTGTGCACACGCAGGGACTTGGTTGTTTGCCAGGGAGAATCAAATTTTCAAATTTTCACTGTGTTATGTTGCAGGGGTTTGCTTGTTACAATCTAATTATATTGGCACTGAAAGCAAATTTATATTATAAAGCACTTTAACTCTTTCACGGAAATGTATTTGCATATGTAAGTGTCTCGCCATTGGTTTATTAGCTTTTTCATTGGGAATTTTTTATGGGATTGTGTAGAAAAGAATAATAATTCTGAAACCATTAACTATTTATTTTCCTTTGAAAATGTGAAGGTTTTAATTTAAAGTGATGCTCATTGTAATAAACCCATGAGTGAAATGCAAGTAGGTGCCACACATGGAACTGGCTTTAAGCTTTGTAATGACAAAAGCGGAAAAATTGAAATTTATTGTTTTATTAAATTGCATAAATTCTAAAATGCCATTTTAAATTGAGACTCTATTACCCCAGTATAAAACTGCCTGACAGGTGGTTTGGATTTTATTTACATAATTCCCAAAAATGATAAGTATATTTGGTTACAAGTAGAGTATTTCATAGTAAGAGTAAGCTTTAAAGCTTTTAAGTCCCAATAATATGCCTGCCATTAGCTTCTGCTGAATTCAATGAACATTTAAGTGACTCATGATCTTCCAGACTCAGGGAGTGAGCAAGAATGAAACAAGACTGCAATTCTCAGTGACTATGCTCCCCTTGTATGAGACTTGGGGCTGTGAGTGATTTTAAAGCTCTCCTTAAACTGCCTGGTTTTGTAATGCTTTCTCAGAGCTCTTGCTCCCATAAGTAAAAGGCTGCTGGTTCAGTTTCCTCCAGTTCTGGTGTAGCTGTGAGTGGCTCCTGAGAGGAATCCACTCTCCTGGCTGTTCCCAGCCAACAAGCTTCCACTTCTTTTGCAGGAGGTCAAATAACATTGCCTGCAACATAAGTCATACAATTGCCAGCTTGGTGATTTTTACTGTTTGTTCATTTGCCCCTGCCCTCCTCCCATCACTTGCAATTAGATCCCTCATTTGGGCTGAATTGCTGGGCAGTCAGGAGACTGTGCAGCTCAGTTCAATACCAGAGAATGGATTGAGAGATACATTCTCTCATTGACAAAGGTGAGAGCAGGGCTGCTGCTCCCAGCAAGAGCTACCTGCCTCAGGTAGAATATGAAACTGTACCCCAAACTCTGCTCTGTCTGCCTGTCTCCTCCAGCAGCTAACCTATAATGTCCAAACTCCCTTCTCTGCTTCTGGCCCTCAGCATTTGGCTGGTTCTGCATTAAGCTTCCACCACACAGGACAAAATGTTCCACAGGGAATAATTCTGCCTAGTATATGATGTCTATCTGCCATCAGAGAAGAAAAAGAAAAGATCAACATTCAGGAACAAGCCTAGGACTAAGCAGCTTGGGGAAGATTTTGTCATTCAACATCTATTCATAAGATTCATTATATTCTGTCAAACAGGGCACAACTTTTGCTGCTGTAGTCAGGCAGAGCTTGGCATACTAACACGAATATGGGATTATGATGGAGGAAAACATATGTAGACACAGTTGCCAGTAGAAGTAAATAGAATGCACATTTTTGCTGCCAACTGAACAGGCTCTGGCCCTGCTGCCCAATGTAGGTAGGCCTAGAGGTTTAGTCAGAACTCAACAGAACCTTTTCCATTGGCTTCAGTGGCCTCTATTTCTGCTCCAGGTGGCTAAGGAGTGTAGCAACCTACAACGCATTCTTTGATGAAGATCAGTAAATAGTGACTATGAAATATGAAACAAGCATGATGTGTTCCTCAGATACTGTTTGACAGCACTGATACTAATGAATAATGTTCTGTTTCTCCTGCATGGGGAGAAATAGACCCCCAGTGTTCTTCTTTACAGATGTACATTGAAAGATACCAAGCTGGACACTTTGCTAGCAGGCTCATCCTCCTGTCATGTGAAGAAGATCCCTATATTTACTTCTGTGCTCCTTGTTAGATTTTCCATTTATTCTCCAGTCCATGGCCACCAGACCAAATAGCAGCTGACATCTGTTTATGCAGTTAGTGTTCCTTACTGAACCAAGTCCAATGTCAGCTCTTCTCAGTGAATAATAAAGTGTAGCTTTCAATGCCTGTTAAAAACACCCCATTGGTGGGCTTCCCTGCTGAAGAAATGTGTAAACTCTATGGCCAGATTTAATGGGTTGGTTTATATGTGGATCACCTTACACTGCACGTCAGTACTTTTAATATTTACCAGGATTATCATCTCCACTCCAAGTATGAATTTGGACAGAGAAGGGCAGGAGCAACCACATTTCTGTATGGTAAGATGGTTTTCCTGTATATTTTGATTCTGCAAAAACATCCGTGATCATCAGCACAATTGGTACCAGTCAAGTGAATAGTAAGAATAAAAGGAGATTTCCACGAGAGAATAAGATTCCAAAGGGAAAACTGTTAGCAAGATACAGTGGAACAAATGGGTGTCTTAGGCATTTAAATGCAAATGTTAAATGTGATACAGTTTCAGGAATTTTCATCTCTTTGAGCTGATCCCTGTAAAATCAGGCCTCATGTTAAAGTTCATCTTCAAATGAGAATTGCAATTAGAATTGCAATGCATGTGACACTTCTGAGTTTCCCCACAGAGTAAGTTTATGCACCTACACAGAACCATATTACTAAGCAACTTAAGCACTAGGAAATTTGAAAGAGCAACTCTTGTGTCTTCTGTGGTGTAAGTATCAGAGATTGGACAAGGAAAGCTACAGTCCATGATAAAGAAGTGATGAAAAGCAATTACACAGCAAATTACCCTTCCATATGGGTGTTTAGTAAGAAATACTGATCTGTAATGCAATTTGCAGCAAATCATTGATCAAATGTATGGATTCATCTGAGGGTCCCTCTTAGTGTGCTATTAAAGCAGCATATTTAATAGCTTTATTTAGCTGTCTAACAGGAAGGTGAACTTTTGATGCTAAATAAGCCTCAGAGAGCTTACATTTTCCTTGTGCTAGATCCATAGAATTATGATCAAATAATGGATTGTGGTAGTTCTTGATTACACAGTTAGGGAGCAATCACCTGCCATGTTTGCTTATCTAGTTTATTTTCCTAATCAAGCCACACTGTAATTGAAGATTTTGAAACAAAGTCAGTGCAACTGCTGGAGAAATTGCAACGACAATTTAGATTCTGAACTTTATATCAATCACACTAGCTGCTCCCATGACAGTTTGCTTTTGCTACAAATAGTAATGAACTTCCTTCTCTTGGATTTTGTTTCAGCACAGTTGATGCTGTAGAGCTTTGTGCTTTGCCTTGCACTTCTTTTTTTTTTGGTGAGCTGTGTAAGTATATCCTGGCCTAATCACATACACTGATACACTTCATTTATTGGAAACAGCACAGATTTCCAATACATAAATGATACAACTTGCTGGTGAATCTGCAAATGTTTGACAAACTTTGGAATAGTAGTAAGGTGTTCTATGCCCTAAAGCTGTGTTTTTTCACCGTTGCCTTTCTTACCACTTATAAATATGTAGTTGATTTCTATCCGTTAGTATTTTGTCTCAAAACTGTGTCGTTTCAGCTGGATTTAATGCACATGCACTTATGTATTTTTTTTCCCCTGCAAATATATTTAATACATAATCAATTATTAAATAAGGGGTGTGTGTGTGTGAAGAAATTAAACCAAAAGGAGCCACCCTTACAAATCCAATTTTTGTTGGCTGCATGACTCATTAGTGAACCTTACTCAGTGCTCCCATTGTGCTGAGCGCCTCATAATGAAACGCGCAGGGTTAATGGGTTTAAGTGAAACCACAGCAGGTGTGTGCCTTAACGAGGTGTTAATGGGGAGACAGGTGCATGGAAATGCAGAGCAGGAGGGCACAGGAGCGCCCAGAGAGAGGGCACAGCAGTGTGACCACAGCAGTGTGACCACAGCAGTGTGACCACAGCAGTGTGACCACAGAGTGCAGCTACACAGCTAACTGCTCACTGTCCCAGGGTGTTCCATACTGGCAAGCCAGACCTAAGAGGCTTCTTATCTGTAGTAAAGATATTATTATTCTGTGTTGTTACCCCTCCTGTGGAAGAGGCTGGCACTAGGAAAGCTCCAAACACAACTCTTGCTTCTTTCTGCGTTTGGCTGAATGACCTTTGCTAGGAAAGTTTTCATAGGTTAATCACTGGTCCCTAACTTGGTGCATGTGGCTTGGCACACAGGCATGCACAAGGGGGTCATGTCTCCAGAAAGCATTTCATTACATTCCCTTCTAGGAAAAAAGACAAATATTGGTAGCAAGGGCCCTAAAGTGATGAGTGAAGTGGGAATAAGAAATGTTAAAACCCAACAACCTCGAGTATCCACTCGATACTGCCAGGGAGAGGCAGTGCCCTCAGATAAAATCCATGTCTTAAAGCAGGAACTGGTTCACATGTGCTCAAATGATAAGAAACAACATTTTTGGGGTGGATAACAGCTGAAAATCCAGCAATTCTCAGGGGTGGCCATGCCACAAGCATCCATAATAAACACACTCTAGAAAAGCACTTGCCTGAACTTAGAGAGTTGAAGCCCTCTTTGATCAAATTAAATTGTTAGTCTTTGCTACTAAAACTGTGACCTCTCCTATTGCTACCCTGGGAGAAAAGGCTCCTTTTATCTTTTCATTTGACTTTGCAAACAATAGTAAAAGAAGGTTTATTGTTGATGGTATCATTGCTCTGACATGTTACCAACTAAAGGAGGAATAATTCACACATCAGAATTCTCTGAGCTAGCACTGCCACAGAGATCACTATTTTTCTCCTGGCTAACTTCTAATGCTGGAGTTTATTATTAAACCCCTTTTTCAACCCTGAAGATAGAGGCTTCTTTCTCAATAACAAAATAAAAAGTAGAGAACTGATTTTGGCAACTAATAGTCCCAAGAACATGTTTTCTTGACACTGGAAAATGCCTCCTTGTTGCTTGTTATATTCTGTTTGTGGAACACATTAACAATATTTGGGACAAATCAAAATAAATTCTTTTGGAGGATTCACAATGAACAAAATCCTTAGCAAGAAAATGTTTTGATTAGAGCTTCTCTTATTGTTTGTTACATTTTGACAATTTAATCTTCCTCTAGTTGTGAAAATCCTAAGGAAGGAAGGAGTACAGGATAAGTCAGCTCCAAATATCATCCTCAGGGTATTTCTTTAGGCTCCTGACATAAGCAGCATTGGCTCAGATTACTCAATTACCTGCTGGCACTGAAGTTGCCTAAAGAAATAGTGTGAATATATTGCTGGAATTTGCATTAAATGTGAATGGGTAGTAAAAAAAAAAAAATCTGGATTCTTTGACCTCTTTGTGGTTTGTATTAAAAAAAAAACTAACTAGGATCTCTTGTGTTAGAACAGCTGCATGCTTTAAAAATGCTCCTAAAATTTATTTACTTTTTAAAACGCCTTTATTTATAACTTTTCAAGGTTAAAAATTAAAATAGTCTATTTCCATTAAATTACACTGAAAAAAAAATTAAACAAGAGAAAGTTTAATGACACTGCTTGGGTCTCATGGAAAAAAGAAAAATATGCTAACCTCTGAAATCTGCTTGTTACTCTCTAAGGTGATCTTTTGAGCCTTCCATTTTTTTCAGTTTGTGAGGCAAGCTGACAGGCACTTTGGACAACTTATCATGACACTGTGAGCCATAAATGTGATGCAGTGCTTCATAAATGTGACAAAGTACTTCCAAAACAACTGTTGACTTTTAAAGGCATCCTGCTTCTCTAAAAGGAGGATATTTACTCTAAATGCAGTTTGTAGGGATTCTCAGCTAATTTGCTACCTACACATCTTTAATATGTTTGTGAATTCAGAAGATATTAATAATTGTAAGTATCTATGAGATTACTGTATTTTAAACCAGGCTTGACAGCACAATAGACTCCAATAAAAGAAAGCATCAGTTGTACAAGGGATGCTTGAAAAGAAAGACAACTTGAATGCAAATAAGATTAAAAAAAAAATGACAAAGAAACTAAAACTGCAAGTGTATGTCTGCACTTCATCCTCTCCACATCATCTCAGGATCCAACATAAAAATACTGTTGTTATAATAAGAGGGGTTCTAATGGAAACTGAAGTGTAGAGGAGTAAAGATAGAACAAAGTGTTTTCCCATCACATTGGTACATTAATAATCTATAAAAGATGATGCATATTTAAATTTTCCTAACTGCTTAAAACTCTTTCTCACTGTTTGGGTTACGTAAAGAAATTTTCCTGATATAAAATATACTTCCAGCTTGATGGTCATCTGTAAATTCAGAGTGTGTTTCTCAGCAATTGAAAAAAATTCAGCTGCATCCAGCCTTACACTGGAAGAGATCAAGAGATATTTACAATATTTAAGTGCAGTCAAACTAAGGGTCTCACCAAAACCTTCCCACTGTTATTGTCATCATATATCAGATGACTCACAGGTAATACTAATGCATGAAGATTTTTAATGTGAGAACAAGTTATAGCTGAATTAAATGGTGCCTGATTATAGAAATATATTCACCACTAAAGCGAAAAACAAAAATATACCCAAAATCTGCTCTAGGTGTGTTTTCCAGGTGTGTCCAAAGGAAGAGATAAAACCCTTGGCAGGTGCAAAAGGCAGATAAACTGTACTTTAGATTGTGTTCTTTCTATATATCTACAGTTATCATCACAGGGAGAGTCAGGAGTGGCAATACCTGCCTCTCGAAGCACTGCTGAGGGTTTTTTTCTAGATCATTTTCAGCCAAGCTTGGTTAAGAAGTTGTCATTCCCCTCTCCACATCACTGTGACACTGTGTGGGGAGCAGCTGTACACAGCTGGACCTGAGCAGCCTGAACTTATCCATTTTTATCAAACTTTTGGTTCTTCCAGTGACTTCCAGAAGCAACCAGCAGAGTCAGCAGAGAAAGAGATGAAGGCCTTAAGCCACAACCAAAGTGATGCCAGGGCTTTTATCTTTGACAGCTCTGTTCTCCAAACTGTCTGCCATGGAAATCCAGGAAATTCATCCAAAGGCTCTGCCCTGTTAGTCTAGTCAGGAAATTTTCACACAAGGCTTGAAACAAGGTGATGATAAAAATCCATCTATTGCTCTAAATATGATCCTGGGGGTTAAAGGGGAATTACAAAAGAGAAAAAAAAAAGGATTGTGGTAATAAGGGAAGCAAAAGGGACTGGAGGTGGATGAGTTTACTTTTCCAACCATCTGTGGCAAAAAGGCAGGGCAGAAGCAGGTCCCTTTGGCATGGAGTATTGATATATTTCAGAAAGTTCAGAAAAAAGTTCCAGATGTGATAGCAAACCAAAAGAGTGCATGGCATGCAAGAAAATAAAAGGTGGTGGGAATAACAGGAGCTGGAGAGCAAACCAACTGAGAGATCTGGCAGATAGATTCTTATAAATAGATTCAATGAATTGTATGAAAAATAGGACTTTGGAGAAAGTTAAATACTAAAGGCACACTTGCCACCTGTCTCAGCTGGGACAAAAAAAGGAAATGTAACAAAGCAATATAAAAGCTTCAAGACCTTTATACTATAAGTCAAAAGAAAAGAAAGACTAACAAGATAGAAACAGAGTTGACTAAAGATGTGTATAAATAGATTGACATGTAAGGTTTAGATAAAAAAAGTTGAAGTACAAAATGTCTTATCAGTATCAAAACAAATAAAAGGTGATTAGGGTAGAAAATGTTGATTCATGATTAGTGAAGAAAGAAAAAAGGAAATATCCATTACTGAACATAGGAAAAAAAAAGAGAGAGTAGGTGTCATAGAACAGACTAAGGTGTTTTCTGCCCTTTTAAATTCTTTCTTCATAAAAAAAAAATTAGCTGCACAACTAGATTTTTTATTTTAATACATGTAGAATCTGCAGTGTGAACACGAGTTAAAGTGGGTTCAGAGGAGTTAAATGCATTGCAGGCCCCAATGGAAAATTCACCTTAAAGTTATTCTAAAGCAAGTTAGGTCATCTCTAAACCAGAAATTATTATTTTCAACATTGTGGAAAGGCTGGGGAAAGTCTCTCAGAACTGGAAAACTGAAAACTGTCTTTAAAAGAGAGGGGAAAGGATTTTTGAGTAGATTGGCTTTTAGAAGGGCACCTGTCTCAAAAAGCCAGGAAAACATAATGTGTGCTTAGGTAAATACACAGAAACCAATGTTCAATTCTGAAAGTCGCACCTTGACATTACTGGATACACAGCAATGCTCCCTGGGCACTGTCACAGATGTAATTGGATTGGCATGGTGCAATTTGCAGGAGGAGAGAAACCAGCAGTACCTGAGGAACTTGGGATTTATTCCCTGTCAAATGCAGGACGGAGTCTTCAGCCTGAAGACCTCGGTCCTGGGGGCAGATCTCGGGGTTTGGGATTACAGCAGGAGAAAATGCACGTCTTTGCATTGGGGGATCTGATTCAAGCTGGCACACCACAATTAACTGCAAAGTCTCAGATGGTTTTTATTTTTACATATTTATTTTTCCCTGCCACAAGATACAAACTAGGATGTTTAGTTAGAAAAACATGTTTAATTGTACTCTGCATAAACTTCCATTTAGAAAGAAAATGTTTTTCAAATAAAGTTCTTTAAATGTTTTGTGTGACATCTGGACTTTTTTCTTTTTTATTTTTTCTTTTTTTTTTTTTTTCTTTTTTTGTATAAAGGGTCTGAAAAGAATTTAGAATCCCAGACTCCTTGTGGTTCTCACATCTTCATAGAAAGGCAGATACTAGAATGTGCTTGCTGCTGGGAACTGACACTTCACAATTAATAAGGGAGGAAAACGCCTCTGACTAAGTACAGGTTTGATCCTGTAGTGCCTGGGAGTTCTGCCTGAGGCTTTTTTTGGAGAGGACTGGGAATTGTATGCAGGATGGGGATGGGAGTTTGAAAAGATTGTTTCCTCCCTGTGTCATGATGTGCACGTGCAACATTCCCACTGGGCAGTGGGGACAGGAGGGTTCCTCCTGCAGCCACCATCCAGGCAGGTGCAGCACACAGGAGAAGCTCACACACACAGCAATAATGCAGATTATATTCCCCAGACCATTTAAATAAATGCAGTATGATTCAGTCTCCTAATTTCACCACAACTCCTAAAATTTATTTGTTGCTTCTCTGGAAGATTTGCTTTCTGAAGGCATATAATGATATAGAATCTTAATCATTCTTTTTTTTTTTAAAGGAAAATGTTATAAACATTTCCAAAGAAGCTGTAAAAAGCACAAATTGTTAGGGTTCAAAACGAAAAAAGGCAGGAACCAACATTTTTTATCATTTCTTCTAGTCCTTTGGAGTTAACCTTACCACTTTTTATGGGCTAGGTCAACTAGAATATTGTTTTGGGCTTTCGGTCCATGCTTTACTCCTATTCTCCGTGGTTTAAAAATTACAGCTGCTTTGAAGATAAACAAATTCCAGTCCAGGGCTACAGAAGAATAAAAACCTTCAACAGTTTTCAGGAATACCAAAAAACTTAGGTCCTATATCCCTTGGAATGTCAGTGGCAGCCAGGTGTTTAACTCTTCCAAGCTCTTTTGCAAATCCTACCTGAAATCTCTGTTATATGTAAGAGTTTTGCCTGTTGAGCTGAAGGACCAGAATCGACTCTTGCACAGTATGTTTCTTATAATTACTCACAATGGGAGACTGCATTGACAGCCAGCTCTGGGAGGTATTTCTGAGTCTCTGATTTCTAACATTCTTCACTTTCTCACCCTATGGTATGAACAGACTGCCTCTTATTGCTGACAATTTATGTTTTCCCTCTATCACCCACCTACGTAACATCTATGTTGAGCATTTACGTTTACACTAATAGCCCCTGAGAATCAATTACCATAAGGAGATCTGTTTCTTTACACTTCAACTGATGAATCAGTCATAGGTTAAAACAAGAGGAGGTAAAAAGCCAGCATGTCTGCACAGATTTTCTAAAAGCCCTTTACTTAAAAATACTCTGGATACAGAATTTTATTTTATTTTTTTTCCCTGTCATGTGCATGCTCAATATTATTTTACCGGCCTTAAAATCTGCTTTCATAAATGAATTGAGCAGAAAAGCACTCAGGATTAAGTGTCTATTTTACACACTCCACCAGTGTGTAGTATCCCCATGCAGCAGAACACAGGCTGTTTAGTTGGCACTCCCTGGTGGAAAGAAGCATGATAGCAAACCGAGCTTAACTTCAGGCCTGATCTTGTAAATATGGCACTGTGAGGAGGACAGGAAAAACCTTCTGATATCCCAACCACCAGAGATTATTTACCAGCCCCGGGTAGAGTTCTTCCATGGAGATTTTGCCCATCCCTCACGCACAGAGAGGGATTTGTGGGTCTGTTGATGACTTTCCACTCTTTCTAAAAAAGCTCTCTGCGACAATGAGTCCTTTCTACCCTTCCCAAAGCTTTTTCAGAAGTGTGGAACCGTCACCTGTACAGAATGTGATGTCTGTCCTGATTTTTCTTTCACAGACCAAGCTAAAATGGCTTAAAGAACCTTACTCACATTTCTAAAATAGATCCCAGATGGCCAAAGTTGCCCAAAAGCTGATTATTTTCTAACCTTTTCAAATGTTGTTCAGAAACACCTTTGCTTTCTAATTACTGACCAAACTGTCAGCAATGCTCTTTATTAGAAGATGCAGTTATGTCCCATCAGGCTCCTGGAATGTGTGTGCATTTCCAGAATGATTCTTTCTGTGGCCATAAGAGTCTGAGCTGCAAAGCAGCCTAAAGACAGAAATCTCACAGGGCAAAGGGCACCTGGCCAGTGGCAAAGGGCATCTGGCCAGTGGCAAAGGGCACCTGGCCAGTGACAAAGGGCATCTGGCCAGTGGCAAAGGGCACCTGGCCAGTGACAAAGCGCATCTGGCCAGTGGCAATGGGCACCTGGCCAGTGGCAATGGGCACCTGGCCAGTGGCCTTTCTCTGCTACGTGTAATTTCCTGCCACAAAGGCAATCCAAGCCCCAGGTTTTGTCACCTAAGTGGTACCTTTACTCAAGAGAATGTACAGATCTACACTTTTCACACCCTCCTGGGAGCAGATAGCCTCCATTCAGGAAGTAATGAGAAGAGCCCAGATATTCATTGACACTTTTAACCAAATACTGCCTTTCTAACCTGTGATTATATAGGTAAAATGGCAATAGAGGCATGGATGAACAAAGGTAGTTGCCAGGAAACACTGGCAAAATGTTTTCCAAGCACAGGCAAAATTAACAAAAAAAAAATTGCATGTTAATGCAATTTAAATGCCAATCTCAAAGCTCTCAAGATCTTCCTAATTCTGAAGTTCACAGTGAAGAATTTATAAAACTATCAAAGGAATCCCTTTTTTTGGATCAAATCCATTCCAATTTAATTAAACATCCTGAAAAAATATTTTGTAAAAGACAAATATTTTTAAAGTTAATGCAAGGCAACATTGATATGTATAATTTCCATCTGAGACGTATAAAAACCATATGACTGCTGTTCATAGTTACAGTCTCACAGCAATTTCCCAATTATAGCTCCTTATTTAAGAAGTGAAAAGACTTTATTTTCAAACCACCTGTCTCTTTTCTTATACATTACTATCAGTATTAAAAATGTAAAAGAAAATTTCATGGCCAACTTTTAGCCTCATTTTCATGGGCAGCTTTTAGCATTAGTTTCATGTATATAGGCCTTGCATACTGACCATATCTAGCAGACATATAAATCATATAAATCAAATCTCCCCTTGCAATGCAACCACAGTTAAAAAGAATTTGAGAAATATCAGAGTCACCAAAGTCCATAATATCTTTGACTTAAAGCACTTGCAGGGCACATCTGCTATAAGAGAGGAGATTGCCTTTTTATATAATTTTTTTTTTTTTGAGTGGAACCGCCATGCAAATAACTCCAAATAAAGAAGGGAGGCAACATAACTTGGATTAATGTCTTGCAGAGCCAAGAAGTTTATGACAGCAGGAACCAAACTACAGCTCTGCAGAGGCTTTCAGGCAGCACTGAGGCAGTGGAGGTGTGGCTGGTTTGTCACTTAAGAAACTGCAATGCTCGGAGCCATCTCCTCTTCCTGCCAGATTTCCTCTATTGATGGAATGTTCTGGGCAGTGGGACTGGGATCCTGCTTAGGTGCTCCTGGGAAAGGTACATCTCTGCAGCTGTCATGGCCCATTAAGGGAACTCTATTTTATTCCTAAATCAGTCAGAAGAGGGGGAATGCTAGGGTCCCCCATACAGTGATTCAGCAAGATGTTTTCCTTCTCTCTACTGCTAACTAGAACTGCATTTCAGCTGCAAACACTCAAAGAAACCCCTATTGTATTTTTGCCTGCTAACTCCATTTTCAAGAGAAAGAGCTTTCAATATTTGTGTTTTCACAATGAGGGAACACTTATATACCTGCCTTTGTCTGGTGCTAATGACAGTCTTAATTAATTCCAGGAAAATACCAGATATGTCTCCCTTGCAAGGATTTTGTCCTCCACAAGTGGCTGTTTTCTCTTACATTCCATGGGCAAGATCCAAAATCCATAGGGTCAATTGGACTTGGACAAGTATGTTTTGGCTGGGGTCATGCATGCCCAGGTTATTTGGCATTCATTGTTAGTAAAATTACACCTCTGCTGTCATGCCTGTAATCCATCTCCCCTCCATAAAATTATGCATTAATCTTTCCAGGGCTAATTTTCAGATATCCTTCACCTTTTTCATATGGTCCATGGAGTCAGCTCATATTTACATTTGCTTAATGTTCACACATGGCCATGGTTCAGTTCACATCCTCCTGGTAACACATTTAACCTGAGCATGCATCACACCCTCGACTTTCCACATTGTTACTGTGCAACTTGATCTCTTCAAAACTAGGGTTTGTCATGATAATATATTTGCAGAGCAGGTTTACTTTCCTTTGCTCACAACACCCAAACATGTCTTGGGTAGACCAATGAAATTTAGTCCTCAGGGTCACTAGTTCCACAGTTTATGAAAAACTTCAGGAAATATCACTTTGGTCCACTTATTCCTTCTTCACCATTTTGCCAATAGCCATGCTTGAAGTAATGCAGGATATTTTAAAGTAACATAAATAAATGGGAAAATGACACTACATCAGTCTAAATGCTGTTCAGGAATGATGCAGAACAAATAGGGAAAATATCATATATGTAAATCATTTGTGAAATCAAGTTTAAATTAATGGCAAACAAAATTGAGTTCCCTTTGTGGTTGATTTCCATTTAGCTGCACCCAACAATAAAATAGTTATCAAAGAAAGCTACCAATTAGATTTTAATTCAAAACATTTCCAGAAAAAACAGTTCCCAAATCTCAATTGATATCTCTCCAACAACCTCCTAATTGCAGCAAGTTGGTGGTAAAGGGAAGGAAAAAAAAAACCTGCTTTAAATGAAAAAAATGTATTCCGTCTGCTGGAGCATGCAGTATCCTTTCCTTAATTATTCCCAGGACTTCCCCCGTACATGAAACTTCCGCTGAAGATTATATATAGACAGATAAATATGTCTGTGCTGTCTGTGCATGTGCACACACACGGATGTATGCTGAGGCAAAGAGACAGGAGACCTCATTGTTTCAAAATTTGAGGAATTTGTAACCAGTGTTCCACTGCATTCACATGGACTGCACTATTGGGCAAAGGTTAAACAGTCCACAGCATTCAGATCCAGGGAATTTCTTCCATTTGGTTCTATCAAGTGGTATGCCTTCTTGAAATGATCTTTAGAATAATCAGGAATTTGGAATCACCTACAATGGGAACTCTCCAGAGCCTGTCTGATCTGACCTTTCAGTATCCAAAACCAGTAAAATATGTCGCCTTAGCCAGGAAGTGCAGCAAAATTCATTCTTCCTCTATTTTCCTGTCTGGGGTAGACAGACTCATCCCATGACTCTGCCTTCATCTAAATGAGACCATGCTCTTCTGAAACCCCCCAGTCTGGCCCTTGCCATTTTCCTCTGTCCACAGTTTGACACCTGTTGACAGACCTCTGCAGAGTCCTAAAAACCAAGAAGGATGACACTGAGACAGCTAAAGCCTGATCTGCCTGGCAAGAATAAGCTGCACGTGACAAGAGATGGAAAATTTTAAAAATATTCTTTATGTTTTAAGCAGAAACTTCCAGGCAGATGAGCAGTGATGTCTTTGAGACATGCAAAATCAACACTACATTATCTAGGAAGAACTAAAAATGTCTGACCACCTTCCACACTGAAAGATCAGTCAGTGAGCAACAGACAATATCTTACATCTTGCTCTCCTGCTTGGAAACCATGCAACCCTCTACAAGTATTGAACTCTTCTGAGCTGGATTTTTAAATATCATCTAGCATTTGAAAATATGGTCATAGTCCACATTCCAGCCCACCCAGTATACAGGCATTGCACTGCTAGGGAAGATGGATTAGCAAATTGAGGATGAGGCAAAGCTGAGAGGACAGTGCTGAACATCCTTTACAAGGAAGGACAGATGAATCAGCATGCAAGGAGCATAACAGATATTTATTAGCTGATGGTGTCACAAAAGCAGATTTTTTCCACACAGTACATGAATACTTTCAAACATAATCTCAATAATACCAGTCAATGCATCTCCTGAAATTCCCCTCGCATGGAAATTTTTTAATCTGATTGGAGAAATTGGTGCCCTTTATGTTCTCGGGAGATTAAAGTCTCATTGGTTCCCCTCCAGCTCTTAGGGTTAAAAGAGAAGGATGTTTGTGTAGTTTATGGTCTAGGGTGGGGCATATTTTAGGTTCTTCCATTGGGGTTCTAGAAACATCACATCAACAAGCTTCACCAGGGGAGGTTTAGGTTGGACATCAGGAAGAATTCCTTCATGGAAAGGGCAGTTAAGCATTGGAATGTGCTGCCCAGGGAGGTGGTGGCATCACTAACCCTGGAAGTGTTCACAAAACAGCTGGATGTGACACCTTGTGCCATGGGCTATTTGACAAGGTGGTGATGGGTCAAAGGTTGGACCTGACAATCTCTGAGTTCTTTTCCAACCTTAATGATCCTGGGGGGCTTAAAGGGTCCTACTGTGATAATTTCCCACATAACACATCTGAAAGAACAGTTGAGGGATGTCTGAGATCCTGCGTGTCTGTAGATGAAAGAATTATCTGAAAATTATCGTGGTAAAGAAACTAACTCAGGGCATGTTCTCTTTATCACAATACAGCTGCTCTACTTTCAAAATAAACTCAGCCAGTGTGAAAGTATCTTGATTTTCTCAAAAAAGTACCTTGATTTTCTCAAAAAAGTATTCATGAAGAGTCTGGCATCCTTGGTGCACATTACATTAACTCTTGCAATTTCAAAAAACTCAGCTTCACTATAAATGCTTGTGTCTGTAAGATGCCATCTCGGATTTTCTGGCTTGCTTTCCAGTTTAGGTTTATTTTTCACGGTTAGGAAATGCATCTTTAAATATCAGAACAATTGCTGATTATGTGAAGTGAATTTTTATAGACTGTGTTTTCATTTGTTTAGTAGGGAAAAAAAAAAAAGACAGGAAAGAAGATATTTGGTGTCTCCAGCAGAGGAATGGAATGAAATAAAAAAAAATTAACACAACCTCAGGCACATCCAATTTAATCATTATACCAATTCAAAGATGTTTTAACACTGTTTTTGGTTGTGTCCCTGACTTCTTGCAACCTTTACTTGGTCAAACCCACCCACAGAGAAACACAGATGACTTCCCTTCCCTGGAAAGATATGTTAAGCAACAAAGCAAAGCCTTTTAACAACTACAAAGGCTGCTGTAACAAGGGATCCTACTTGCCCCTCATTCTATAGCTAGGGTCAGCAATGAAATTTGGTTATAAATTCAAATGTTCATGCAATTCTAGATTATTTGAGTTCAAATGTTTTGATTCGAAGTGCCTTTGGTCTTCCAATTAATGTGATAAATAAAGAGCCCTGCTCAAATGTTAATTCTCAGCAGAAACTAAACTTACCAGCTATTGTCACAGCTACACATAAAACAAGTGAGAGGTGGAGCTGCCTCTAATAAATATTTTCTGTGTTTCATCAGAGGAGTGTGGTCTGAATAATAGCTCTGACAAAGACCAGCATGTCTAAGATCAAGACAGCAACACATACCAACAGGCCAGAGGGGAAAATATCTCATCTAAAGACCAAACAGAAAAATCCCTTGTAGCTGTGATTATCAGACACACAGAGAACTGCTCTCTGGAAGGTCTTTGAGGCTCATTGTCCCACCCCCTACTATTACACTCTATCTACAAGAAAGACACGGAAGTCACACACCAGTACCCACAGACATCCGCAAATATTGACTTCATTAAAATCATATTGTGCTTCTTTTCTCTCAGTTTTTTGTTTTTGGGTTTTGTTTTTTTTTTTTTATCTGTAGGAAAGTGTCCTCTCCGGATGTTTTCTTCCCCCATTTCCCTTATTAAGATGTTGAGGACTCTGCCTCCTTCTTCCTGTGGGTAATTGAAACAAAAAAACCTCACAAAACAAAAGCCATCATTCGATCTCTGCTTTGTCTCTTACTACAATAAAATGATTTTCCTTTATAGCACACATTTATATGCTTGACATCTATGCTTGACATTTAGTAATAAAACTGAAGTCATAATCTGCTTTCAGTTAGAGGACTCGTCTTGAAACCCTTTGGTATTCTTGTCAAAAATAATAATTGCTCATTGTCAGCATTAACCTCCTTGAGCCTGCAGATCCATCATTCCCATTGCTCGACCTAACAAGCATTGCTGCCTACAAAAAGCTGCTGTTGAGGTAATGGATGGAACACTGCAGCTGTTACATCTTACTAGAAGTTCTTATAGTGGTACTTCATGGTAACATTATCTGGGAATGGTTCAAAACAAGTCCTTAGTTACAGAAAAAAAAACTCAGAGCTTTTGCAGAATTATATTAATTCACAAAAAGCCTCATTTATCAGGCACTCCCACACGCCCTATTAATAACAAAACCCACACAGGTTTGTTCTCTTAATGTTTTTATCAGAAAGTGAACTTGTTGTACCACATAAACTATTTGTGCCAAGTGGGATAACACTTGAGATAATCTTTCAGAGTTTTCCACAAAACTTTTCTAGTTCACTTCAGGTAATAATCTCTCCAGCTGAATATTTCAGGATATCTGAGGTACACAAGGAAAGTTTGAGATATGATAGAAAGGTCTAGTATGTAATTATTAAGATCAGTTTAGAAATTAAAAAAAAAAATTAAAATAACCCCAAATTTTCTAAGCAATTAGAAATCTAGCTAGATGTCCATTTGAATAAGTAAGAAAGTGTTTCCACCTCAAGCTGGAAATTCTGCCCATGTAGAAAAAACCCAAAGAATTATGAATGCTTTCTCCACAAAACATGCTGGAAAGACAATAATTCTCTGGGGGAAAAAACCCAAACAAATAAAGAAACAAAGAAACAAAAAACCCCAACCCCAAACTGGCTAAGCTGTAAATGGTGCTCATCAAATTTCTAACCAAGAATTACAGCACAATTAATTTGCTTCTTCTTAACTCCCTTTCCCTTATGTAGGGTAAACTGAAGGGAAAATCTCCTGCTTCTGTCCAGGCTTTTTCATCAGGAGCCAGGAAGTGACTGACTATAAGAAAAATGTTTTTCCTAGAATTGTTTGAGACTCTACGACTTGCCTTGCTGTCTATTTCAAATACTTCTTTGAGTTCAAGTTTCCCAGTTATATCAGTGGAACTGCATTCAAAAACAGTTATCAGGGCTGTGTAAGATAAGAGATGACACTGTGACTGGTACCACACAACACCAACCCTAAATGCATTCATAATTCTAGAGTGTAATTAGTCTAAAGATATTTGTGCTTATCACAGAGGTATGGCATTCATAATGAAAATCACAATACTCATCGATTGAGTATTACCCACAGTAAATGTTAAAGTATGAGAGTTTGATAGGGGTTGACATGTGAAAGGAAAATTCTGTGTGTAATGATGCTAGTAGCACTTATGGTGTTATAAAATATCACTTTAGGTTTGTATTTTCCTAACTGGAGAGGTGCCATGGTGGGGAAATAGCAATTTTTGTTGATGATAGTGGCAAAAACTTGTAGATGTCCTGAATGCATCAACACTGGTCAAATATGGGGCTTGAGATTGCATTTAGTCATTGAATGCAGCAATAACTTTTTGACAATATCTGGTGGGTTTACCATACAATTGTAATTTCACTGATTTGCAGTCTGAAAATAAAAGATGAATGTCCCTAATAAGGGTCTATCCATATAAAATAAACCACAATGAACCTCATCTTGCAAAGACAACCATCTAATGTCAGTTGTGTTGTTACAACTAAAGGCATCACTTGGCCAAAATAATTGTATTAAAATAGTATATGAAGGGAATCAGTGCAGTTTGACAGCTGACACCCAAGCACACATTTTCAGTCTCACTTTATTAGAAATCTAGCATCTCACTAAAGGAGGTTGTTTGGTCAGAAAATCAGGCATGAATTTATGCTGATGGAGAAAGAAAGTGCCACATCTGATAAATTCTCCTTCCCCTCCCCATGTCCTGCCCTCTCAGCACTGCTTGGGATGTCAGAGTTTCCCATCTCACATACAGCACATCCATTTACAGGCAAAACTGGCCAAGGTATTGACCCTCCTGTAATCCTGGTTTTTGATCTGAAAGACAAGCAGAGGTGTTGACAGCCTGGACAGACATACACTCATCAGGGGTGGTGCTGCTGAGAGGAATGCTGCTCAGTGTGCATGTTCCTGTTATTCCAGCTCTCAGATGTCCCCTCCTATGCTGCACTGCAGGAATCAGTGTGGTGCAGAGGGGATGTGATCACAAGGTACCACTGTCCCTAAGGTCAGTTTATAGCTTCAACTGGCTTCAGAGACTTTTGTGGAAGGTCAGTTAGGATTTTTCCTTTTTTTTTTTTTTTTTTTTTTTTTTTTTAGGAAGCAAAATGCTTATCTTGTTAAACTCACATTCACATTCCAAACATCACAGAAAGGCAATTGCAGCAGCCAACTCCATGTAAACTTTTCTCTGTTTCAGAGGTGGGCTACATTCATGGTTTTAATGTTTTAATGTAGTATGTCCTGTTTTTTTAATTTTCTGTTTGCTAAGAAGTGGACAGACTAGACACTGTCTTCAAAGTGAACTTCAGAATCACAAAAATACACTGGCAAAAATCAAGACTTGTGCTCAGTAGAGCCAACAGCAGTGTGCCCCCAAAAAACTCAAAGAAAGCTGTATTCAGCTACAAAAAAAACATCAATTCACTTCACAGAGAGTTTAGTGTTGATTTGGTTAGTGCAAATGTGATATTTGCGTCAGATTCTTGTGTCTTTAGAGTAGGTAAGAGAAAGGTCAGCCAGAAATTATTTCCTTGCTTTTTTTTTTTTTTTTAAGAAAGGCTGTCTGTATGTAGAGCATTGCCTGTAGAAATAACAGCAAAAAAAAAAAAAAAAGTTGGATGATGAAATGATATAAAGAATATCCAAATATATTATCTCTCATGTTAAATCTTCAGTAACTGCATTATCAATGCACAACTTCTGTTTCTACAGAAAGTTCCAAAGAGGTGCCCATGCTGTAAGTTTATCTGGAGCTGGTGAGAGCTTTCTGCTGCATCCTGAGCCAAAACCCCTGAGCTGTGCAGTCACTCTCTGCAGCCACCACTGCTCATGAGCAGGGTCCCACACTTTCCCTGCTGTCACTGTGAGCTCACTGTCCTGCTGCTCTTTCCCACTCTCCAAATCCCTGTGAAAGGCCAAGAGAATCCTTTGTGCTGAACTTGTGCTGAACTTTGGTGAAGTGGCTGAGTGGGGTTTTTGAGGTGTGCTGCTGCACTGCAATCTTCTGTTTTATTCCTCTATTATCCTCACATTTTCTTTTGAGCACTGAAAGACTTGTGTCGGGCACAAACTTGAACAAAAACCTAAGTTTTATTATATCTCATCTCTCTTTTCCACATTACTAAAAGGTGTGATTGGAGAGGCACTAAATAACATGAAACTCCTCATTACTCACACGGGCAGCTCTGCAGCTCACCTCTGTGCTGCTTTTGGCTGGGGTAGAGTTAATTTCCCTCACTGAAGCTCGTACAGGGCTGTTTCAGATTTGCACTGAAACCAGGCTGTAGAATATGAAGATGCTTTCATCCTTGCTGAGCAGCATTTACAGAGTCAAGGCCTTTTTTGTCTCCACCACCCCACCAGTGAGGAGGCTGGGGGTGCACAAGAAATTGGGAAGAGAGAGAATTGGGAGAGCTGACCCACAGCACACGGCATCATGCTCAGCACATAAATCTGGGGGAGAAAGGAGGAAAAGGAGGGATGATGATGGAATGAATGGAATGATGGGGTCTGTCTTCCCAAGGCACTGTTACAGGTGATGCTTTCTGGAGGTGGCTTTTGGAAAAGCTTTTCTGCTTTTCTGGAGGTGGCTGAACACCTGCCTGCCCATGGGAAGTGGTGAATGCAGCCCTTCTTTTTCTTTGCTGGAGGGCACAGTTTTTGCTTTACATATTAAACTGTCCTTATGTCAGCCTACAAGTTTTGTAGCTTTTACCCTTCCAGTTCTCTCCACCATCCCACTGAGGGGGAGGGAGTGGCTGAGAGGGGCTCAGCTGCCAGCTGGGGTTAAATTGTGATGTGTCAAGATTGAGTTACAAGTGACTTAAATCGGGAGCCCACCAGTCCAAATAAAAGATTTACTTATCACCTAGTTAATACTGGGCTAATATTGCAAGTATTTGACAAAACATAATCCCAAACAGCATATGTGAAGAAGCCAAAAAACATCCAAGGACCAAGACACCAGTAATAAGAATTTGCTGCAAACATTGCCAATTTATATTACCTGCACCTTAAGCTATCAGTTTTCACCCAAATTAATATACACTGAAAGGTTTCATAAATGCTACAGATCAATATCTTTACCCCAAAGAAGATTTGTGGTGTCAGAATAATCCTTGTAAGTCCTACCAAGTGTCTGATCTCAACAACATTTAGAGGAATTATAAAAATTACTTTGCTGATGTTTGAGGGTTTCACATCAGCTTGATGATTTTAAATTTTCATCTACAACCACTGACTATATTACAGGCTATTGCAAAAGCCACTTTTTATCAGTCAAATCCATTATCCAATGGGGTGATGATTTTATTAGCTCACCTCTCACCTCTGACAAAAACCTTGGATGCTTTGATCTGGTACATAAAAATGTAATTCTAGTAAAGAAAAAAATACCTTCCTTACTGAGAAACTTCTGAACAGAGAGAAAAAGAACTATCAGTTGGACAGGTACCTGTAATTATTCCTGGGGACTGAAAATGAGAAGTGTCTGAGTAGTGCCATCACAGAATTGTAAATCTTCCTATTTCCAAAATGTTACTTTACATTATATTTTTGCCTTTACTTATTTATAGTACTGTGCTTTCTTAATCAAGTTCCACTGTTTTAACTGGGGTCAAGCTGCTAGCATACATAGTTAACTACATCAGGAAACTATATATGAAGAGTTTTGTGCACTGGCTGCTTCCACAGCTTATGCAGGTCACTGAGGAGTATCAGACTAATCACAAAAGTAATTTCACTGCTGATAGCTTATACATGCAAAAAGACTTAAGGCTCAGAGATGCAGTTTTTTGCCCTGCTGAGATACCATGCAGCAATAAAAAACTTACACAAATTACCTGTTTTAATTTGCTACAAGCTAAAGTATGCACTCTACTGTGAAGTATTTAGTTAAATTATAGTATCTTGGTTGTCTCTATTTTTTTACCTTAGCAGCTTGTAAGCTAAAAGTAGTTATAAAAGTTTATAAGACAACTGGTGAGAAATATTTAACCAAACTTATTTTAAATAGCAAAAGAATAGCATCTTTTTGCCAAATCATTAATAGAAGACATGTTTCTCAAGACTCATCAGGGAAGAGCTATGCAATATTTAGCAAATAAAAATTATCCGTTAATTGCAGCCACTGTCTCCAACATTTTATGGAAGTTTTACTTTTTCCAAGCACAATGACAACAAAGATTTTACCAGGTTTGGTTTTTTTTTTTCCCTTTTTAAAACAAAACTTTCCACAGAAAGAGGATGTTCCCTACCATCACAGAATATACTACACAACCCTGTACCATTTCTCCTTGCCTTTCACAGCCTGAAGCGTTGTATTTAAGGCAGGGAATCAGACTGAAGTCAGCTGTCAGGATGCTGTTGTGGCTGGAAGAGGCCCTGGTTGTGTCTTTGGGGGGAATTAGAGCAGGGGATCACACAGCACAGATCTCTAGCTGGCAATAATTGATGTCATTCCACTGAAGTCCTGCTCTGTGCTGATCCAGGGTGGCTGTGCCTCTGAGCTGGTGCCCAGAAAAAATGTGTTCCAGTCTCTGTCCATCCTGGGCAGCTCTCCCTGAAGTGTAAGGGCTGGAAATAACTATGGCAGTTTGGATGGCACTTAGTGAGAGCTGCTGGCACATGCCAGCTTTCCAATGGCAGAGGAAGAAAGGAGCAGGGTCAGCACAGTCTGCTCACGCTGCTCCTGCTTGTGATGCTGTCACTCGATGTCCTGACAGCCACTGCCACTGCACCCTTCCCTGCTGGTGCCACTGCACATCCTCAGGATAAAAGCCAAACTTCACTTTGCACTCTCCTGCTGAGATAATTTTAACCCCTCTGCTCCCTCGAAATGCAAACACTGATTCAGGCTGGGACTCAGTTTCTGTAGAACTTGCACCTTACTTAAAACAATCACTCTAAAGGCATGGAAAGAATTCACACAATATCATAGGATAAGCAGTACTATTAATTCACAGCATATTAGCTGAAAAGCTCTTGTTCTGTAGTGACAAAACCATTGATTTTCAATTAAGTTGTTGAATGTATTATCTCATCTTCTCAAAATACTTCCTTTTTTGTGTTGCCTGCCTTGTTTCCTGACTTTCTAGTTACAACAGTATACTCACCTGCTTACACTAGATTATTTTTTTAAATTATTTTTTTTTAGGGCAAATAAACTGAGAAAGCCAAGGGTTTGTCTCTGTAAAACCTCATCAATAGCATTTTGAGGCTTTCCAAACCAAGAGGAACCACGGAATTCATGCTCAGGTGCTTGTTCTGACTGATTGACTGAAACTGGGACTAGTGGGTGTAATTGTAATTAATTGTAAGTGGGTGTAATTGGAATGTGCAACTTCTGGCCACCTCCAGTATTTCTCAGTACACAATACTCATGCATCTTTCAGCCTCTGCATATTTTAACCACCTATGTTTGTTATTTTGGTTTTTTGTGACTATTTCTGCTTTTTCCCCCTGTATTCTCTTTTATCTTCCCAAAAGATTTATACGAAGCTTGATAATATTTTCTAAGTTTAAAAAATATCTGTCTGGCTGTAACAACAGTAGATATAATTTTTTCAAGGCCTTGTTTTCCCAGCTAGGGACTTTGGAGGAAAATTGCCTAGGCTTGGAATTAGCTTGGAGAGCTTGAAGTGGAAATGGAATATCTGAAGACTCAGACAGCTCTTGAATCTACTTTGGAATTTCTTTTTGAAATAAACTATCTTACCATGTTAGGGGACCTCTGTGAATGGATCATAAAAGCACTGTTAAAAGGTTTAGTGAACAAAAGCAGTTTTTAAATATGGACTTACACATGGCCATGCAATTAAAATTATTTTGATATTTGGGTTGGGTTTGGTTGGCTGGTGGGGTTTGGTTTTTTTTTTGTGTTAGGTTGGTTGTTTTTTTCTGTTTGGATTCTTTTACTGTCTCTTAAAACATATGAAGTAATTGTTGTTTTTCCATCAGACACATCATCTTTGAAACACTGACTTATAGCTTGTTTCTCATTACACTGGTCAGTAAACATCAGGATAAACTCAGTATATTTTTCATGAAGTAAATATTTCTAACCCACAGTTCATTATCAGTGTATAATTTTTTTCCAACATGAAACAAAAGAGATTAAATATTCTTTTGGCTGACTGTTTTTCAGGCAACTCCTTAAAGTGCTGCTTTTGAAACATTCATTGGCCTATGAACACCAACACAGATTTGAAATCAATGAATTTAATTGCAAGAACAGGATTTGATCTGAGTCACATCTGTACTAGGATTGAAACACTGAGGAAAGTGTACTTTAGAAAAGCTCAGTTATTTTAATTATTGAAACATTCCAGCAAAAGCATTGAACAGATACTTTGAATATCTAATTGAACTTAATGCCCCAAATAAAAAAGAAAGGCAGCGGTGCTGTTAACATCAAAGCTCTCATTCACAATCTAGGCCTTGCAACTGATAAGCTCCTTCTGGAAAAAAAAAAAAAAAGAAGAAAAAGAGAAAAGAAAAAAAAAAAGGAGGAAAAATTATTGAAGGATCTGCATATTTCAGTGTCACTTGAGTAAAACTGACATGATAAAAGCAAATATGTGAAGAAAGAAAAAGCAAAGTGGGGTCAGGTTCCAGCTTCCAGCAATACTGTAACATACAAAGTCTTTAGTAATGATCTCCATTAAAAAGTAAATTAAGTATTTCTTAGGCAGCTACAAATGAGACTTTTTTTTTTTCTATAGACTGTTGCATTGTTGCTACCACAGTATGGAACCAAATAAGCAACAGATACACAGAAAGCATGATGTTCAGATAGATGTTCCCAGGCTGCTGCAAAGCACTAATGGTTAATAGAAAAGCCATTTTTTTCCTGTCAGATGATTTATGTTAGTTTTGGGGTTAATAAAAGAATTAATTTTCATGATAATTCACAGAGGGATTCTACTAGCCAAGTGACATGTTAAGAATGACTTAAAGAATTACCTTAAAACTCAGTAGTGTTACTACAAATTATTCAGTTTTTATATTAGACATATGATAGCCCTGAACTCTTTCCAGAGATGCTGAGGCCTTTCCCATTCTTAATATTTCTGTGGAAGGTTACAGTGCTTGTCTTCCAAAATAAAACTCCTCATAAAAGTACAAATATATATAAGAAACTGCCTGCAAACCCATACACATTTCCTCTCAAATATATTCAATGCACACATAGCTGGATCCATGAATCTTGGATATGATCTGCAATCAAAATATTGCTACAAGCTCAGGCAAAGTTAACTGAAACACGCAGACACACCCTTAAATAAATAAATTTATATTTCCTTAAATAAAGGAAAATTCTCACCTTACTTCAGTGGAGCAGAAAAAAAATATTCTCAAACCAGACATCTAAATAATAATTCCCTCTCAAATTATTTGCTTGGCATTATAGGACTTGCTGCTGCTTTGCAAAATCCCACATAAAGAAATGAGCAGGAATTATCTTTCTCTTTAGAATGTAATGGAATAATTGAAAAATATATGTACTAAAATACATATATTTCAGACAATAGTCAACCTTGAAAGCATAAGCCAGAGTATTTTTGTGTGTTTTTTTTTACCCATAGAAATTAATAAATTCTGATTATTTGCCTTTTCCAAAATTATCTTTTTAATTCTGTCAAGCAGATTCTTTTTCCTTTTAAAGCCATTTCAACTGGTTTATAGGACTCGAATTCAAGAATACAAAAAGCATGCAACTTTCTGAAATAAGGGTGCATATATACACAAAGCAAAGCAGTTTTCAATCTTTCAATAACACACACCACCCATTACCCACAAAATGAACAATTGCCAAGGTACACAAATATCTCTACAAGGTACACTCAGTGTGGTCAAAGAACCATGTATTCTTTCAGGGGGCAAGATCTGAAGAATCCTATGAATAAATCATGAGTACATAATCTCCTTTATCTTTATTTCTGAAAAAAAAAATACAAGTCAGCTTAGCACATGGCCACAGTGTCTGGATGACTCTGCTGGAATTCACTTTCACTTGCTCCAAAAGCAGCAACTATTCTAATGTATTTCTTCATGGAAGGAACACAGTTAATAATGTGCTTTTTCACAGTTCCAGTTATGACAAAAATATTACAGTTATCATTTGTAATTTCTGATAGCCCACACTGATATATCTCAAATCAACTAAAATAATGCTATCATGAATATTATATTTTTATATGTATTTAACATGTATTTATCAGAAATAAGTCTCTATATTGAGACTGATAGCAACATCAGTATGTAATGGGCTTAGAAAATACTATGGCTATCTATGGATCAATTCTTTTTTTTGAAAATGAAAGACCACATCTCTCCTCTTTTTCAGGGGGAGAAAAAGAACCCAAGGCTGGGCCTACTTTCTTTTTAAAAAGGCAGTTTCTAGGTTTGCAGAGAGTTGAATTGCAATCCAAGCCTTGCCAAGAAACAACCTGCTGTTCATCCAGAGTAGTAATTCAATACATGGAACTTGACACAGCAAAATACTAGAACATCTACTTAACTTAAGCACATGTTTAATCAATTTTCTGGGCAGCACACAGGTCTGCTCACATGCTGCATTTATCTGAAATTCATTGCTTAGCAAGTGTGTTTCATTCTCCATCATTTTGTGGAGGCTTAAGGTCATCCTTGACAGTAAATACTCTTTAATTTATTACAAGTTATTAATTGATCATAGAATCAACAATACTTTAACTGTGAGTTAATCTTTCTGAGGACAAATACATAATCTCTTTGTCTAGATATAAACCATATATATATTATTATATTATATATTATTATTGAAGGCTTCAGAGTGACCTTATTGCAGCCTTCCAATACCTGAAGGGAGCTTACAAAAAAAGGGAAGGAGTCTGTTTACAAGAGCAGGCAGTGACAGGACAAGGGGGGATGGCTTTGAACTGAAAGAGAGCAGGTTTGGATCAGATATTTGGAAGAAATTCTTTACTGTGAGGGTGGGGATGCCCTGGCACAGGTTGCCCAGGGTAGGTGGTGCATGCCCCATCCCTGGCAGTGTCCAGGGCCAGGTTGGATGGAGCTCTGAGCAGCCTGGGATAGTGGAAGATGTCCCTGCCCGTGGCAGGGGGGTGGAACTGGATGATTTTTAAGGTCCCCTTTCAACCCAGGCCATTCTGTGATGGTCATTCCACGATATACACTCAGCTACATTTTATACATTTCATACACACTATATATATCAGATGAAAATACAGATCATGCTCCATTTCAGTGAAAGTTTTGCCAAAGACTACAGGAGTGTCATGACAGGGATGAACAAGTTCCCTGTGTTTAAAATGAACTTCTCCTGAATATACCACATATACATAACATTTTTTTTTTTTAAAAAGGATACTTTCAGTTCATAATACAGTCAATTCCCATTGCTGATTCAAAAGCAGTTTCAGGTATTTTACATCCATGTCTGAATGTTTGTGACAGATTCTTTGAACTTCCAATCATAATTCACATCCTATAAACACTTTTCAAAGTCTTTGTATTCTCACATGCTGTGTGAAAGACCTTGCAAAACTGCGAGAAAATAATGATTTTTCACAATATACAGTGGATTACAGAAAGTGCATTGGGGAAAATTTAAAAAATAATAATTTTGAGTACACAATTTTTTTTTCAGATAGATTTTTTTCTTTAGGGAGTAGGTCAAACGAATCAAGAAAATTCTCCACCTTTCTAAATTTAGATTCTTAGTATACCATAAATCTTTTCCAATTCACCAATACATAAATATGGTTGAAATCTGATTGTCTTTAATGTCTGTGCCAACTGGCACATGACAAAAATGTTCATGATCAGAACCTGATCCAGTTTCTATTAACTTCACAGAGGGCTGGACTACTTTCTGCATATGTAGGGCAGAAAAGAGAATATAATTCTAGGAATAAATGCCTACCTATTAGAACATATGTAGCAGCTTGTAGTAATCTAAATATGCAATGCAGATGTGTACAGCACATGCAACAAGCCAGACATGCAGGTGGAAAAAAGCAAGGTGTGGGTACACAGGTGAGCAGGGAAGAGCCATCCCAAATGACTGTGCAACAATAGCACAGAGCAGAGCTCCAAAAGATCCCACACTTTGGCAGAGCTGGCAATGGCAGTGGAGCACAATTGTCTGGAATGCTGAAAAAGAGAAAATTGGCAGGGCTCAGCCTCACAGGTGGGTCTGACCCTGGCACCGAGGCATTCAGAGGGGCAGAATTCTCTTCTCCTTCTGCTGCAAGCTCATTTCGTGCTCCTGTGTGCAGGCCTGAGGTGCCTTCCCTCGGAGGGGCACTGGGTGATGCCAGCTGAGCACAGAAGCACTGGTGAAACCCTCAGCAGAGCTCCAAAACCTCCCTGAGACCTGGCATTCCACATCTCCTGCAGAGCCACTCCACCCACAGCTCCCCCCTAAGTGCTCTTACAATTAAGGCACAATAAAAGATGCTGACATGCTGTGTAAGCATTGTTCCTGACTCCAGTTATCCCAATTATTTTTTATGTTTTCCCCTTAAATGAGCAAGACATCAGGTGGTAACTCAAACACTGGGATAGCTATTTATGTTTTAGAACAAACAGTTTAAACAGTATTATATACAGATGTCTAAATATTTTGAAAGTATCTGTTTATGGAAGTAAAATGGAACTACCTGTTTAAATTTAGAGAATTTTATTTAAAATCTGCATGTAGAACTGAAATTGCTTGTTAGTTGATACACAGTGGCAAATGAGGCTTATTTGCAGAGTATATGAAGTGCTTGGATTTCTGTTTGAATCGGGAAAAGCAATACATTTGAATTTTCATTAGACTGCTCCATTTTTACAAAAATGATTCATTGTATAAAAACAGTAGTAAGTGGCTTACTCTCTGTCTTTGTCAACAGACAACTGGCAAATTGCTGGCTGCATAATATTTCTGTTAGACTACTTGTGTATGGAAATCTGACTGCTTTGCAAGCAATTTAATCAGCAGTGTAAATAACCTGTGTAAAATAACCAACAGCACAAATGCCTTTAAATAATCAAGGCTCTTTAATGTACATAAAATAGATTTGATCTCTATAACCATGGTTTGTTCTCACCTATTATACCCCATTGTGCTCTGCAGTAATCAATGCACACAGAACCTTGATTCTCAAACCTGCTCTTTAGTAGGTGGAATTTTTCACCTGCAGAGAATTGTGTCCACAATCTCACACTACTAATAAATTGGCAGAAGAAAATAAGGTAGGATTACTGATGTAAAAGCTGGAAGCTAGGGCTGAAAATTGGACTGTATGACTGCATAAATAAAAATCTATCTATAATAACAAAAAAAGCAGGTAATTTGCTAATGTTCTTGAGAGACATCTCCCATTTTTCTTGGGCAATGAAAGTTCCCTGGGCTTTACAACGTGATAGAAGTTATTCAGATGTTTTATGCAGCATAATCTATTTTCAAGTTTTCCCATTTTAATGTCTGTCTATATACAAATGCAGAATATGTTCATGATTTGTTTAATTACACAAACACATGAGTATTTCTCTATGTTCCCTGACAGATGACATCACACACTGAGAGGAAAAAGAGCTGGAAAACTAGTAGGAAGGTAGAAAAAGAACCTTAGGATATGATGTTAACATAAAACTGCAGCAAGGCAAAAAATTAAAAGGGGTGTAAATATAATTGTTACTGACTCAGAGGTTTCTTTAGGCTCTCAGAAAGATCTTATATCTGAAAATCAAGCTGTTGTGCTCATTCTGCTTTAAATTGTCCTTACCTGCACATTTCTATCACAAGCATTTTAAGATATCTCTTTAGATTTAAGAAAAAAGTATTTTTATCTTTTAATTTTTTGACATGAAAACAAATTGTATGCAAGGAGAAATTTGGTCTTGTATTTTGTAAAGAGTCATAAACAACTTTTGTTAAAAAGGAAATTATTGAAGGTGAATGGGTTTAAAAGAAGAAGCCTTCAAGGAAATTAACTTCAGTTTTAGGCAAGCTGAGCAGTAAAATGTATTAAGATGTATGAAGGAGCTAAAAATACTTATTACCAGTATGTGAAGTTAAAAGTTAGACATTACATGAGCTTAAAAGTGTTTACAAAGAGCTTGATATCCCAATGTATAACATGGTTATGTATGATTTTTTTTTTCAAAATGTTGAAATACACCTACTTTAACCAACCTAATTTTGTACTTTTGATTCTATCTTCACCACACCACACTTTCTCTTCTCAAGCCCCTGCAATGAGTAGTTCTGTGCCCAAGCCAGGGGCCAGACATCAGCCAGATATAAAATCTGGGGAGAAGCTGAAGTTCTTTCAAAGGCAGTATTTTGGAAATGGATGCTCATTAAAGACACTGACTGATAAGATCATGCCATTGCATTTACATCTTTCCCTTTTCAGTGGTTTTGGTGTTTCATCTGTTCCACACACACATACACAGACAAACAGGAAATCTAATGCCTTAATTTGCTAGGCATCAATGTCTATATTTGTACTCCAGGTGAGTGAATCTGGTGCTGATCCTCAGCTCACCACAGTGCACCTGCAGTGCAGGACTTCTGCACTGCCTGAATTGTGCTGTCACCAACTCATGGCAGCTCCTGAGAGCCCAAAACTGCCACTGAACTTCACTAAAAGGTTATTTTACAGTGTTCCAGCTATTCAGACACTCTTATTCACACTCTTTTGGGGAAACAGGCTGGATTCCAGATGGTCCTGTTTACAATACTTTAATCAAAATCCTGTGCTACACAGATATTTCTACCTGTCCACAAACACTGCATGTCTAATAGGAGCAAATAAAACTGCTTTGCATTTCCACCATGGATTGTACCATCACTAGGATTGTGACCACCTCTGCCTGCAGCTTACATCCAGTGCAATCAACACAGATTATTTTTGCAATAATTACTACAGTCAGTTATTTCAAAGAAATTTTCATAACATAAATTATTATTGGTTGCATTTATCTTCACGATTTCTACTATTACTTCTCCAGAGCTCATATCATTATCAGAAAGACACCTGGTCATATGAGAGGAGCTTGCTTTCATGTAATTCAGTTTTATAACAGTCATAGCTCATATCTGTTGCACACTTTTCCCCCCAAAATTAATTTGATACACTGGCCTAGAAAACACAGCCCTTATTTGAGAAAAATAATGGAAGTTAGGTTTGAGTTGATCTAGGCAAAACATTGAAGTCCTCAGCTGACCTGGAATTAATCTCAGTTTAGATGTCCACATTGCACATGTCCATTGCTCCACTGAACTGTCTGGATTGTGCCTACATCAACAGAGAGTTATTAGATTTCTAAGGGTATGGATCACCTCATCTATTTTCAGTGTTCCTTTGGATGAAATTAATAAATTCCTGAAATTATTAGTTTTTCCTCCACAGACTAAAGAGTCCATCGGAACATGTGACACAGATGCAAATATCTGTGCTGTAACATCCTAAAATAAGATTAATCCCATCTGTGGATTTTTCTCTGTGTTACAAGACCATCCTTTGCAACCTGTAGTGGAAACTGCACCAATGGAAAATAAATCAGTGTAGCCATAAAGGATTAATGTGTCCCCACTCTCACAGTGGGCACCATCTCCTTTCACAAGTAGCTCCTGTATGGAAATGGAAAATCTCCAAGTGTCACACAGGATTGCAATGGGAAAATGGCAGTGTTTCTGTTGGCCTCAGAAAGAAATTATGTAAACAAGACACAAAGTTGCTGTTACTTTTTTGAGACTTCTCTTCTTACTTAAAACCCCCCACATTTAATCTGAAATTACTATGTAAGAAAGGCTTACTTGATTTTTGAATCTGTACTAGATTATTTGAGTTTAATACATATTTTACTATGATCGTTACTGGTGTAGCACTTGGAAAGGGTTACTATTAAATATGCAAGCAGGTAATTTGGAACTCTGTGTTTAATATGCAGTAATTATCACTTTTGCTACTTTCCAAAAGTTATAGCTTCAACCTAAACCCAGAACAAAGTAGTGAAGAAAAAGGTTGGTTTAAGTTGACTCTATCTGAGAGTAACATTGGAGTTTCTTACTTTTCCAGGCCTGGTTTATGTGGTCTTTCAACATAAAAAGAGCCTGCTGTTGAGAAATGTGGCAGTTTAAAAAATTGTTAATTTTGTATTACACTTCAGGGTAGCTGCATCCCCTTCTGACATCTCTACTAAAAGCCCTAATTAATGCCAAATTCCTGTGTGTCCTACTGAGACTTCTGCAGGGCTCAGAGATATGAAGTGCATTGTGATGTTTGTTTAAAAACCCAAACCACAAAAAGTTCACAGGTGGAGCCCAATAAGCTGCAGCAGAAAGTATTTGTATTCTAAATAAAACAGAATTTTCTCCTGTGTGTCAGCTGAGGCTCAGCATCAGGCTTATCCTACCTAGCTAAGAATACCCAATGTGGTTTATGGTATATATATCACATCTATTGATATATTGATATATTGATATATGTTGTTTACATGCCTAAAAAGACAAGAGAGGAAGGTGGAAAAGGAGAGCCTCAGGTTGGTTAAGAGGATGAAACAAATCTGAACTTTCCCTTGCTTCACAAATTCTTCCAAGATTTGCCCTTATCCCATCACAGAATTTCTGTTCAGCCTCCACTCCACGCCTGTCCCTTGCATAAATATTTTCAGTGAATAAACAACTTAGACAGCAAGCTACTGCTGAAGGGTCGAGAGTGCACAGCAGCTACATTTTTTCTGACCAATGACGAATAATTTAGAACTCTGTTAAGAGTAATAAAATTCCTCTTAAGATGAGTTGTTCTGGTTTTTGTCCATTATTGGAGAACGGTAAAAGCTGTGCCATATTCCCTTGCAGCTTTCATGGGTTTGCAGAATAAAACACAATATTACAATAAAAAATGAAAATAAACAACATTCAAAATACAGCCTACACCCATATGTAACAGGCTCCTCCTGACTACAATAGGAATATTTTTCTATCATTGTGAATATTTGAATTTTACCCGAATATTAGGCTAGAAACATTTTGTTCTGGAAAACTAGTTATCAGTTCCTGAATCTAATAGATGATACTGTAGCTATGTATTTTTTCTCAAATCCTTCCTACAAGAATTTCACTAGAACTGGACAGTTTGTTTTTCTCACATCTCATGTTAACTGCTTATGAAATGCTTAAAAATTTACAGCTGTTTTCTCCATCAACTCAGTTCTTCACAGACCAATTTTAAAGCCTGTTTTATTTTGATGTTTTCTGGGCTTGCCTCCTCTCAACCTCTCAAAAGTTGAATAACAGGCTTTTAATTTTTCACTATAGAATTATAAAATATCTGGAGTTGAAAGGGATCCATGAGGATCATCAAGTCCAACTCCCTGCTCCTCACAGAACTACCTAAAATTAAACCACGTGACCAAGAGCATTGTCCATACACTCCTTGGACTGGTTTGGGGTCAGTGCTCCAGTCTCTGACCACCTTCTTAGTGAAGAACCTTTTCCTAACGCCCAGTGTGAACTTCCCCTGATGCAGCTTCATACCAAGCTCCGTGCCAAGGGTTTAGACTATCTAAGAATTATTAAAAAAAGGATATCTGGAGAAATCTGCACTCAGTGAGAGAATCTAGGAAGTCTTTTTGACTGGACCTGTAGCCATTGTTCTCTTTATACACGAGCAGGAAAAATAGGTAAAAGGCTTTTTATGAGATCTGCAAAAGCTGTTCTAATCCAGGGTCATTTAGGATTTCTCCTGATTTCCAGCTACCAGGGAGTTTTATGAGGAGATCTGGCAATCTGCATCAAGCAGCTGTTCAGGCAGTTTTACTGTGCAGAGCAAGCAGATCCCATGCAGAACACATCATGAGCAGCTTTTTCGACTCATGGCTCAACCAGCAAGGAAAAGATTTGTATAAGAGGGAATAAACTAATATTTTCACAAAGTCTCAAATTTTTGATGAGAGAGGAAAGAGGATACACCTCTGTTTCAGAACTGGAGATAACTACAGCAAAAGTCTGATGGAGCAGACTGCATTGTGATGTCATCAGGCCATCAACAAGCCTCTTGTCTCACTCATGACCTTATTCAGTATGGAGAATATATAAACTGAAATGGCATGAATATAACGTGCTTCCAACAACTCATAAATGAACAAAAGCATGGTGAGGTGCCTTAAAGGGTGAGGGTCACGTTTTGGGGATCCTGATTAAACTGAATCTGAATGCATTTGTCCTTACTACACTGCATTTACAAAGATGCTCCTGATACCATGTACCTGTACATGACATATGGCTCTCTGACTGCTTTCCAGTTAAAAGGGGTACCAGAAGGCTTCCACACTAGCAAAGACTGTACTGTAGTCAACAGTCAGTAGGAATGACTGTCCTTGTTCTCATCATTTCAGGCTTCAGCATCTGGTTTAAATATTTTAAAAGGTACCAAATGACTGCCATAAGTTTTGTGAAGTATCCTAAAAATTCAACTGTAAAGCAGCTGTTAAAGTCAGATACTACATTTACTTAACTGAGTAGCCTGGACAATGCCATAATTTGACAAAAAGCTTTGTGGCAGAGGTTATGGAACTGAAATGCTTTCACATGCAGAACAAAGTCTCTTCTCAAGTGTGTTTTCTGGCCTCCATCTCTACAAGAGTCTACACATATTTCAAAGCAAATGAATACATCACCAGACCAGACAGACTGAGCATCCTGTGTACAAATACAGCTGAAAGGGTTGGTCTAGTCAAGTGATTTTTCTCAGCTTTGGAGTTCCACCAGTTTTCAGGGGGGTCACAAATCCCTAGAGAGCAAACAGACACCTGAGAATACACTCATTTTTCTCAGTGATCTCCCCAGGATGGCTGACAGTGCCCAGAGACCCTGACTCCTCTCTGCTGGTAACCAGCACTGTGAACAAACACCTGCCAAAGTGCAAGATTACCCACAGCCATGTTATACCCGAAAAACTTCTAAATAAATGTAAATGGAGATAAGTTAGAGTAAAAGCACCACCTGGTACACAGATCCATACTAATGTAGTATGTGTGCATGCACATGACTGTGAGTTTAATTAAATTGCCAATTGAAAATTGAAACCTTTAGAAGGAAAAACCCACAAGATTCTGAAATACATAATTTTTCCTCTACAAGAATATACCAAAACAAACCAGTAATATCTACAGAAAGAGGAGGAGAGACAAGTGTTGTAGCATCATTCAGTACATAAAATAGGTGTCTATTTTGCTGTGGTACATTAGGATACCCCAAAACTAAATTCTAGACATTCCTCACATGGGAAGGGGCAAACAGTTAAAAACAAAATTGTCACAATTGTGTCAGAGACAATTAAAGTCAATAATGCTTACAAACTGAAAGAAAGATGCAGTCAGTATTCCTTCTCACAGGCTTTAAACTGCATTTTTCTTGTCTGATTATTGAGAAACCTTTCAGAACTGCAGCACAATAGCACAGTATACCTAATTTGGGCTTTTATTTCCCCTCAAGCACTACAGAGGGTCAGGTACATATATCATGTAGCAAGAACATCTGAATAACCAGATAACTGAGGCAGTATGGAGAGCAGTTCTCCATCCTTTCATCCTTGTAGACAGTATTTGTCCCTTTGATCCCTGAGCAGATCAAACAAAATCCACTAATCAATTATTTCCTTTTTTGTCTTTCAGATGCTGCCACAGGCCTTCAAATACTGATGGCTAAGTACTTCAGGAATATTTTATTTGTTTACTTTTATAAGACAAATGTTTATCACAAAGGAATATTTTTTTTTATCTTATTATTTTTCCCACCATCCGAACCCATAAATTTAAATATTCATATGAAAATATTTGTGAAAGCTTTTTAGTATTAATTATTTTGAATAGAAATTTTGGAAAAATATGGGAAACTTGTGGTGAGGAAGTGGATTTCTTACAGTGACATTTTTCAAAACTGCTGAAAATTGGACTTGAGAGCATCTTCACTCCCACTTGCAAAAGTTTAGAGGGGTGGGCTTGAATGGACTATTTGAGGGGCAGCAGAGGAGAAAAACTGCTACTGCAACTCTGAGTTTTAACAGGAATATGAGGAAGAGCCTGCATGAAAATGAAAATAAAAATTAGTGACTTCATCTGCCCACTTTTCTGTGGCATTTAAAGTGTTTGAAGGACTGACTACCTGCTGGAATTCAGAATGCAAGAAATTCTCACAACATTGGGCCTGTAAATCAAAGCCTGGAAAATAACACAGGATTGGAACTGAGGTCTTGGGAAAAGCTTCCAAGCTTAGGTGCTAGAAGCAAGAATTTAGATTTAAAGCCTAAAGCAGAGACTTGTTCAGTTGAGCAAAGTTTAGCTATAAAGTTTAAGATAGAGAAAGAATAAAGTAGATATAAAGGTGACAGAGTAGCCTCAAGAATAGATCTGTGTGTTAGAACAGGATTGGCTGAGAAAGGTCACACTGTAATTAGATGAAATTTTTTAGTATTTGATTAGAAACATAAATATCTTTGTTGGCAATGTTTTATTGGTTAATAAGTCCTTAAAAGATCTTGTAACCATGAATCTTGTGACTACTGGTCACTCTCTCAACACCTGTAACAAGAACTCGCGTTTTCTGTAGAAGATAAGAAAAATAAATTGCACTTTCTAAGCAGGCAGAAGTCCCATCTCCCTGTCCCACCCAGAGCAAGAAAGAATCCCTGTGCAAAGTGATAATGTGGCAGCAAACAGCCCACAGCTCCCACCTGAGTTGTGTTTTTTTACACGTGCTTTGTGTCCATCTCAGAGCATCAGACACCGCTCTGTGGGACAACTCCTCACCTAATCAAAACCCCTCACTAAAACTCACATCTGTCTATCACAATTCTTACTGCCCCATGTTCTGCTTGTTTGTTTTTTTGGTGCTGCAGCTGCAGACACAAAGGGTCCCCTTCAGCTACTCCATCACAAAATGCTGATCTGGAAAGTTCAGTCCTGAGCAGTCCCACACGACTTTTAGTGCTACCAACATCTCAGCAAAATTAAGCTTAAAAGCTTTGTTGGCAATTAAAAATAATGAACACTTAAAACTTGACATATCATCCTGTTTTGTTCTGTTGGAAGTTTGTGAGAAGAGAAACATTATTTCTTTAGACTTTGAATAGCAGAGATCACCAAGCAAGAAGAAAACTCGATTTAGAAGGAAGAGCGGTTGAGTTGCTGCCCTGCAATCTTCAGAGTGAGAAAGGATACACATTAAGGATGGGAGAATTAATTAATGTGAGAATTAATGAATTACATTAATTACACATTGAGGATGGGAGAAGTCTGGGCAAAGGGGAGGAAGTCTGAGTTGGAAGGACAACAGTGGACCTGGGGTGACAATAACCTGATATCTGAACAGGTTACTCACCACGTGGGTGCTGAGAGAAGGTGGGAAGTTGTTGTAGGTGGGTGTCACAGAAACACTAATTAAGGGTTAAAAGGAAAAGGAACACAACAAACTGAATAAAGCTCAAGCAACCTAGGAGGGGAATTATTTCAAAATAGTGGAAGGAGGAAGAAAAGACATGGGATGCACTGGAAAAACAAAATTAATAAAAAATGTACAAATACAGTGCATATATATTTTTTTTTTTTAATGCTTTTATCCCACAAGAATGGGGAATACCATCACTACTTAACATATGTCTGGAAAATTTTCCATTCGGCTTCTAATTTTTGGATTTGTTTGAAACACTTTTAGAGTGTATGTAGATTATTTAGCAAGGAAAGTTTACCTAAGAAATCGTATCTCAGCTGTTTTCCACAGACATGTTTCTTAAAATGCTGCACACACGGATGTGATAACAAGAGAATAGCAAAAGCAATTATTCATTGTGAGAATAACAAAAACAATGATTCATTGTTGATAGGGTGACTAAACTTTTCAAAGCAATAGCACAGAAGAGAGCCTGCAGATATTATTGTTTAACTCCTAGGTGTTTTCAGTTATCAAAGAATGGTAATCAAGCACCAGGGTGGAATTAATTGAACTGCAAAATGCTTTAGTTTAGGAAGACCCTATGGAGGCCATACAGTCCAATCACCTGCTCAAGGGAGGGCTGAGTTCAAAGGTAAATCAGATTTCTCAAGACTCATACAGCCAGGTTTTGAAAATCTTCAAGAGTGCAGAGACTAAAACCCCTCTTCTGTCACTTCCAAATAAAATATATGTGTTTTTCAAGCTCCTATAGACACCTTGAACAACTCTAGATGTTAAAATGTTAGTTTTTTGGTTCGGAATTCACCCAGAGGATCATTTATCCCTATGGCAGCTGTCTAATAGAGTTGGAATCTTTTTCCCTTCTGTGGGTACCTATTTCACCTCCCTCGGCACAAAAATATCCCAGAAGAATAATTTATATGAGACAAATAACCTTTGAAAACTAAAGTTATATAAATGACCCTAATTATGATGTTCAGGCTTGAGCTCATTACAGCTTCCTCTTGTGTGGGGGCCCTTCCAGCATTCCATATTACTCATGGAATACTAGCATTGATTCAAAATGGAATTTCTTTTGGAGAAAATCTTGTAGTGCATGATAGTGACAGTTCCATGCACGAGAGAAAGCCAGCACCAAGAAGAAAATTATGAGAAATGGGGAAATGATTTGATGATGTCTTTTCTGATGAAGGAGAAAGGGATTGCATAAATTAGACACAATTTTATCACAGGGAGATTAAAGGAATTAAGAATTTAAGAAAAGCCAACTGAGACACAGCACTGCCCTGGCACTGTGCTACAACTTTAAAATTCCATATGAATAAAGAGAGAGGCAGCAATGTAGGTCATGGACATTGCTGTCTGTCTGGCTAGTGCACAAACTCATGGCATCAGAAAAACAGCCCAGATAATCCTTTGCTGAAGAATTTCTGGGTTTACTTGGACCAGCAGTTTGCAAGACCTGTAGATTCATTGGGATGAAGCTCTTCTCCAGTAGGCACCTATCACTCTGATAAAGGATTTTGCTGAAAACACATTTAGGTGTCATGGTGTCATCACACAGCTCCCAGAGCCAGAATCCACACTGGGATATCCACGCCCTCTGAAGGTGCAGGTTAAGTTTGGGTGAAAGGAAAAGTAAATTCTCTTGGTGGAACATAAGGAAGAAAGCATACTGCTTGTAATAGCAGGAGAGTTTCAATGGTAAAGAAAAAAAAACCCAGCAAACAGAATATAGGATTTCCACACATTTCAATTAAAGAAGCCCTTAATCTCATCTATTGACATGTATCCATTAAATTGCAGCATGGGCTGAATCTAAAAGACAAATAAAAGTGGGAATAAAAAAAAAAGAGAAGATACAAGATTTGGGTGCTTGTCATCTTTTATTTTACCAGTTATTGATCATTTTTCATTTTGAGTTTTAAAAATTACACTGTAATCCTTATGGGACAAGAAGCACATTTAACTGTGTGTCTGTGGCAGGATTTTGTCACCAAATATGTTTGAAAATATTATGTATTCTCAGCATTGCTTCTCCTCTGTCTAAACCAAACCCAATTTCTGCTGGAAACGTGACATTTATGAAAGTTTTTAGTTATTAGCTATGTCTTTAACAAATACTTCCTTTAAAATAATCCCATCATATCAGCTACCTGAAAGATTAATAAATTGCACAATGCTTGGAAGTATTTGCTGTTGTCCACATTGTTTATATATATTCTCTCTCTATGAATCAGAGAAAAGTAAATCTTTTCTTCTTCTCCCCTTGCTTCTCTCCCTGCAGTTATTTAGAAGTCCAGTTCATATATTGTGTCCTACTTTGATAAGAAAGAAATATTATTGATATTTTTTATTTCAGTTTGATAAAAAACATGTTTGTTTTCGTTCATAGATTTAAGGCCCCAAAATGGACCAGTACCGTAAATAAAACATGCAATCTCATTTTAAAAATTTATTACAAGGAATTTTGTTTATGATTTCATGTTCTCCAGTAATAATTAATTGGAGGTCTTCACTGGTCCCCACAGAATAACTATCATTCAAAATGCACTAAAGGATGATCAACACACAGCAGCACATCTTCAGCAAAGAAAGTAACCATATGTATTTTTACTACCAGTTTAACATAAATTTAAAACAAGTCATTTTACAGTGTGTGTGTTTTGCAAACACTGCCCAAAAAATAGCTAATTTGCCAGTTTCTAAGAGTTTGAGGATTTTTTACTGAAGTTACAAGAATTACTAAACACTTGAATGAGAATGCTTTGCACTTTTACAGTGACTTTCATTGGAGCCTTTGGAAAAGCATTAAAACTGAGTTGATTAATTAACAATAACTATGTTCAATAACACATTGAAAGGAATTCATTTTTTATTCCACATGATTTTGACTGCATTTAAAACAACAATACAACGAAGGCAAAACCAGCAACAGAGCAGTTTTAGCTCCACTGAACAGAGAAGAAATTTATCCAGAGAATATATGGCCACCATACACTTCATCCCTCACATGAAACCCCAAATTCTTAGGGCAAGGATGGACTTGGTAGCACATGCCAATGAAAAAAAAATGATCTTCTAATTCAGTGAGACCTTATTATCCTCTCTTACTGCAGAACAGTTCCTGCATGAAGATTATGAAAGTTAAAGCAAACACTGAGGGCTATTCTGCATTTGCAAATCAGACCTCGCTCTGATTTTCATATATTCCAGATGTGGTTTTTATCAGCAATTTGAATACAGTACAGAAAAATAGAACACTAAAGGTATCTTGGCATCCTGAGTCTCTCTTTTCCAAAGTGAATTATTTATTGATGGAAGCAATCCTTTTAACAACCTGTGTTTCTAGCTTTTCATGCCATTTCTTAGCTCCTATTTATGCAAATTCTTGAATTTTCCCAAACCAATTGTATAATTCCCTACATGCTTTTTACATCTTAAATAATTTCTTTGTTATTTTATTATTGTTCCAAAACTTATTTTGGAAATGTGTTTTTGTTGTTGTGGAAGTTTCCATGCTCTCTTTCATGGTGTTTTGGAATTTTCCTCATTTTTCTGTTTATGTTGAAGTGCATGAACCAGTCACAGAGTGCCTGGTCAGCATGTCCCACCAAGGATATTTTGGAATGATGAAATGTTGAATATTATTCTCTCTCCTTCACTGATAAACCTGAACTTATGTTTACATTTTAAAGTGTTCAACCCCTTAGGCAGACCAGTGCTTTAAGAAAATAAAATTCTTCCTAATCATTTGCATCTTCACTAATTTCATGGCTGCTGATGCTAACTGGAGAATCAGAGAGCAGCTGAGGTGTCTGTGATACCCACCCTGCTCACAGCAGGGTCAGTTACTGCAGGCTTATGTCCAATTCTGTTTTGAACATCTCCAAGGACAAAGACTCCACAACTCCTCTGGGCAACCTGTGCAAGCATGTGACCAATCTCAAAGTTAAAAACAAAAAATTCCAGCTGACCCTGGTCAACCACACAAATTGAGAATCTTGTGTTGAATTTCCTCGATTTCAGGAAAGATGAACAAAGGAAACCAGATCACACCTTTTCTTTTTTTGTTTTCCTCCTTTACCTCTGATGAGGAACATTTGCTGCACATTAGCCCTTAATCTTATGCCAATTTCTATACAAAGCAAGAAGAATATTTCAGCAACACCAGCATCATTCTCTGCCTAGAGTTACTGAGATTGAGTCATGACCTAAAGAACTACAAAGAGAACATATGATTATATCAAGCAGAGTCACCTGAGTGTGAAGTATTTGTATTTTCATAGTACATACTGTGTGTTTCACTAAAGGGTCAGAGAGTTTTTGCAACGATTAAATGGTGTATTCTTAATATCAGCATCTCCCTTCTGTAACTCATTTGTATGACTGACTAAAGCAAAGGTTCAGCACTTCACCAGGAAAAGGATTTGACCCACTGACAAGAAAGAAAATGAGATGAAAAATAACAAAACACAGGACACCGGTCTAAAAAGCTCTTCATCTTTGAAAAAGGCTTAATTAGCTGACTGAAGTCTGTGCTGTACACCATAGAGCTCTTAATGACTGGCCTGTGGAGCAAACTCCTACAATTTGTTCAGGTTAACCACAGTTTTAAACACATGGTATTTATTTATCTAAGACTGACTGTATTTTGCAGAAGTGCCAACATTAGGAAAATGTGTTTTCCTAATGAAATAGTCTGTGATCCCATTCCTATTTTGCTGCTGCTTATCCTGCCTTGTTTTAAACAATAGAAAGAAGCTTCCATTATTGGTTGGCTTAACCCTGCAAGGTACATAACCCTAAATGTTTTTAAGGGTGGGAGCTGTTCACTGATTCTAATGAGACACCTGCTTAGTTCAGTACTAGGGAATTTAATCCAGGAGCAGAAATGTAAATTTCTAACAGTGTCTTGAATGTGCAGCAGCCTTGACCTCCTCTTTCAGGGCATTGTGTTCCATTCCTTCCTTCCCCTTTATGCTTGTATAAAGATAAGATTTTATTGTTAGTGCTAATTGAGAAAATAGCCTCTGCCCATCAGTATTACCCTCTAGAGCAAGATGCAGTATCATGTGTTTGCACATCCTGTGGCTGTTACTCATCCATGTTGTTCCTGTGCAGCATTTGAATTGTAGAATTTGAACTGATGGGTTTATGAGTGAAAAGCTGTCATCTTCACATGCCAAGCCTATGATTTTTAAATTTATTAATCCCTGTTAATATCAAACCTTTCCTCACCATGCTTCTAAACCAACCTGCTCGTTAAACAGAAGCAGAAAATTTAGTCATCGGCAAATCTATAATTTATTATGCAAAAATTAAATATTTGATATGTTATGTAACTTACTAGCTAATTTAGTGATTATCTTACAAGATATACAACAGCTGATTTTTGCCACTCATATACATTTAGAAGTTAAACCAAATCCTGCAAAACTTAAGCATGGTCTGCATGGAGTATATCAACTCTGCACAGCAACAGATTTTGCTCATTAATGACTAATTACACTCCATTTTAAGAACTGGAATAATTTAATTATTTAAGAATCTTGCAATACATTCACTACAAAGCAGTGATATTCGTAATTCCAATTTTGTATTATCTTTGAAGTTTATGCAGTTAGGAAAAAAAAAAGATATTACAGTAAAATAAATGAAAATATGTTGTTAAGAAGACTCTACTCACCCTAATTTTGCCTCTAACCCTTCCTTTCCCCCATCCAAAAAGCATTTTCTTTCATTAATTTTATTTAGCCCCTTGCTGCCTGCTGACAAGCAGTGAATGTCCAACAAGAAGCTCTGGGAATGTAGACATACATCATGCAGTCTGTTTATTCATAGAGAATTAATAGAATGCTCTATAAAGTTCATTTAAAAATGCATGCAAGACAATGTGAAAAACTTAACACTCTTCAGTTTTTCTGTGCAAATGTAGGCAAACTCATTTTATTAGTCACATTTGCCTTTTAAAATTGATGATCTTTGTCTTTTAAGCTCGTACTGGATTTTCAGAATCTGTCTGCTTCTTGTTTATAAATATCTTGCCTGATAAATGATATAGCATTCAAGTATCAGGCAAGCTGGCTGCAGACCTCTATAGGCTATTTTGTGGTCAGAAAGATGCCATGTTATTCTGGAACATCAGATGCATCCAAAATGCACTGTTCTGGAGACTGACAATGTGGCTAGCATTTTATACAATATTAATCTGGAAGTACTGACAGAGTGGCAGCCATTCACTTACATTTCAAAATGTTAACCACATAATTGTACAGGAGGGGTTCCTAAGGGCAGCTTTCCATTTAGGAGTGTTGCAGAGGATTTTGATGCTTCTGTTCACTCCGTAATGGAAGCCATGCAGGTCACAAACCCATAAAATACACAAATGGTGTTTTAAGTTCAATGGTAGGTCCACACAGTGCAGAGCAGGTTAGCTACACATTGTTCCCAATTCAATAGAAATTTCACTAACTGTGCAGCAGAGATCTACATACATTTAACCTAAGCATCCATCTGTGCAATTTTTTTAGTCAGAGGTGCTTTTGCTGGGATCTTCAAAAAGCACTGACCAGCAACTACCAGACACTAAACATGAAACTTTTCCCACATTCCTAATTGATTTTTACCTGTCTTGCCAGAATATTTTCCTGTGCTAGAACTGTCACTAGACACAAGGGCAAAATATAGTTCCATCCTGATTTTCCTACTCAGCCATCTTTTCCACAGCAGAACTGCTACCAACACACAAGATCACTTAATCACTAACACCTCTGGCCAGATACACCAGCAGTGGCACACTGAGGATTTACAAAGCTTTCTTAACTTTCATTGCTTGTGACAGCTGCTATAAAAACAAAGAAATGCTGTTTCATTCTGAAGGGCAGCCAGCATTAGTATGCTGTGGCAATAGTTATCTTCTTACCACACAGGCTTCATAAAGCCATATGCTCATTTTAAGCCCAGGTAGCTCCACTGATTATGTGGGGTCTTGCTAAAGTCACAGCCAAAACTTTCTGTAATTTAATTTTGTAAAGAATATAGACATATACAGACTGGGTGATAGGGATGAAAATGTTTCAGTTATTTGCTGGTTATGATGGCCATAAAGGTGTTCAGAAATCAAATGTAATAAGTAAACAGACCTCTGTTAAAAAGACCTGTCAGTTCTGTTTTACCACAGATGCTCTTCTTCCTTCTCGTTCCTTTATTGAGACAAAATGCCCTCTTAGGTCTCCTTGGCTCCTTTACTTTACTTAGGTCCTTTATTATCTGTTAAATGACCCTACTCTAAAATAATGTCTATTATAAAAAAAAAACTTTAAATACTGTCTTTTAAAGTTACTTCACCTAAATACCTCTAAAAAGAAAATACTGCACTATACAGATCCATTCAGCTTTTCTGCCAATCCCTTACTATCAAATCCTTTTACAGTTCTTTGTTGTGAAACCAACTATAGTGTTACATTGTCTGTCCTTACACACATTACTGCTGGATAAAGCCCTTGGTTCCCCAGACTAAATCTGTGCTGTTCCCTGCCCTGGTTTCTCAATGCTATCTCATTGCAGCAGCTCACATTGAAAGCGTGCTATTCCCACACCCACCAGCACAGCTCTTGGGATAAGAGCTGCACCATTGATACAGCATGTATTCTTTTCCATAGGTTCCCACCAGCATGTTGCTAACAATTTCCTGGGCCTTATCAAAAAAAAAAAAAAAATAAATAAAAGAAAAAAAAAAAAGCCTTTGAAAAGTGAAAACAAAGAATCAGACTCTATTGTTGTTCTACTTTCACTGCCCTAATCTGTTTTCCATCATACTACATGTAGTGACTACAAACATCACCTGATATAGATACCCCAATCAACAATTTACCATGGACAGTTATTGTTTGCTATCTGCAATCTTTCAGCCCAGTATTTGTGGCTTTCAAATGCTCCTTTTCACTCCCTTCTAGCAACCCGAATTGAGGCAAACCTCGTCCCCCTGCCTGCCCCAAAAGAACCTTTTGCCTGTCAGCAGGAGCAACAACTGAGTCAGTCGCACAGTTTGGGCTTCATTCAGGCAGGCACAACTCCCAGATCACACGAGTTTGCCACGGAAATCACTCAGAAACAAAGTGTGGAGCATGCCACTTTGATTAAGTGTACAACTGGGATCCCTTACTTCCCAGCAGGAGCCCTTTCCCCTGGGCAAAGCTAAGGGCTTCTCAATCACACAAGAAAAATTCTGGTAAATGGGCAGGGGAGCACGAGGAGGGAGCAGGGTGGGGGGAAAGGATGATCTTGGCTCTATTGCAGAAAATTATTTAAAAAAAAAAAAAAAAAAAAGAGGGTCTTTCTTTTCCTCTGCCCCCCTCCACCCCTGAAAAAATCCCTATTAAAAGCAAGCTCACCCCAGGGGATATTTTGTGGTTCAGCCATCCTTCACAAGCCTTAATTTCATTATTCAATACATCAGACAACTCAGATCAGAAAGTGATATAAAGCAGTAATAACATGCACAGTAATGCCTCAGGAAACACTGGTCTTATTTTTGCAAAGAAAGTGGTAGGTAATGTGCTTAAACCCTCCAGTTCAGCTCCTGAGACTGACACAGAGGAGTTAAGCAAACACAGCAAATTTAACTGCACTCCCTCAGCCTGCAGGTATCCACTGACAAAGCTGCCAACACATACCAACAAATTGTTTATACACTTCCTATAATGGTTAACTAATATCTCACTGCTGGGACACAAAGCCATTGTGATAATGTGCTTATCCCTAAACTAACGGGAAAGATGAAAAGCTTGCATGAGGATGCTCAAATTTTCAGACTTCATCACTGAAATTCTAGATCCTGTAAATCTCAGCCTTTTTAACAGAACTGCATTAATATGAAAACAAAACCTTGTGTTACTTTTAGTCTTACAATTAGAATTAAAATTTCATTGAATGATAGAGTTTTTTCTGACAGTGATGGAATTTGGGAATACATAAATTCTAGTACAATCCTTGTTCTTTTCTTCCTCGGATTGTATGGGGAAATCTTCCTCAGGACATTTCTGAAGGCAGAAAAAATTAAAAACTGAGTTTCATTCAACGAGTCAGTTTTGTCATATTTTGTGTACTTTTCCACTCTAATACAGGTGTGTGTGCCCACACAGCCTGAGAAGAATAAATAACATTTGAAGTGTGGGTTGTTCACAAGAGGTTTGCTTCATCTATTTACTGCTCATTGTTAATGCTTTTAAATAACCACAGAAGTTATGGATCCACATTAGTTCTCCTTGCTCAGAATGATGAAACATTTGGGAAAGATGCTTAAGCTCCCACTGCCACTTTTTAATTCTGTCTTGGGTTTCCTCTCTCTTTGACACCATTCAGATTTTGAAGAGAAGCAATTTTAAACCTGAAGGTCAAAGAGCACCGTTGTCAAAAGGGATGGATGATAGAGTTAATGGGAGAAAGACAAGAAATTAAGTTTCTTTACCCTCTCCCCATTAAACACTAAAATTAAAGGAAAGAGAAAACAGAAATGACAGATGCAGCTAGGGACTATTTTTGCTATAGAGACTAAAAATTGATAAAAGAAAAATATTTATATTTCTATGGCAGAAATCAGAGAATTGTAGAAGTATTAAGTAGGCATATAAAACATGCCATTATTATACTAGTAATATAAGGTTTATAAGAACAGTATAATATATTCCCAATAACAGAATCATATAAATCAGTTGACCAAAAAGCCAAAAATTTATTCTCACAGTATTTTCTTGTCCAAGTTTATTTTTTCCTCCCTTAATTATTTTTACCAGAGGAGGTGCAATACTTTAAATTTATAATCTAAATATGTGATTCATAAAAAAGGCAAAAATGGCACACTTGGGAGGTCACACAATAACCACACACATCCGTGTGCTACATCACAGTTAGGGGTGTGGGGGGTGTGTGTGTGTGCATTTATTATTGGGAATGAGATATAAAACTACTGTAGAAGCCTTCT